>JAQIWX010000279.1:0-20305 GCA_034696785.1 Lepidocyrtus cyaneus | reverse complement strand
TAGCATAGCCTTACCTATGGTGGTAGTGTGGTAGCCACGCTACCACACTACCACAATCCCACTACCTTAATCCAACCAGCTCGTCGGGCTCGGAAGGTTAGCTGGATTTGGAGGTGCTGATGGCGGTTAGGTGTTAGGTTTAATTTCCGTTTGTTTTATTGTTCAATGGATTTTTTATTGACTTTGTATCAATTTTTTGACGAGGCCATCATCTGTCCTTTCATCAGTCATCCTGATTAGTAATTTATTGTAATGAAGAGTAAGCACTACCAACAACCAAGCAGTCATAAAAATTAAAATTGCATCATCCTATCATCCATCCTATACAATTGACAATACGATGGCCACGATGTGTTAGCAATTGGCTTCCACTACCACTAGCACAATTTAATTACCAATTCAATGATCATTAAAAATAATAGATAATACAGATTGGAAGCTAATGTAGCGGGATCGAATGACAAAAGCCATGCGTTTGATCTATTGTCTACATAACGCTACATTTTGCATAATGCAGCAGTAGTACCTATGATGCGATGAAGCCGAACTGAAAAGTTATGTTCCAAATAATTTTTGTGTATTCAGTATTAGAAGCGGTGAAAGAAATTAAAGCTTTTTTTTTTGTATTTTTCAATGAAAATGCACGAGGAAAGTTAGGTAGCCTACTTGTCTTTATTAAATGACTTGATTTGGTTGGTTAACCTCAGTCAGTCCAGTCCAGTGTTCGAAACTCCCTGGAGTTTGTACCTGCGGAATGGTATTAGAAGAACTCATGCAATGCATATCAGTAATTAAAATTGGTGAACGGCGTATTAATGTGCTACCACTCTTTTCTACCGATAAGATGTGTGTGGTACCTTATCACTCGAGGCTTGTTGGTTCATAATCTTTGCTAGAAGGCTATCAATCGTATACGTATCGTTCCCCATCCATTTACAATACGCTACATTTACTTGCTTCATTGGCTCAAGTGTTACGTAGTCCCATTAAAAAATGAATTCTATCCATTACATTTTTTCATGTATTGTATATTACGTTATATATGGTATGGGTTGCATAAAGTCAAGGTCACCAAATTAATGGAAGAGAAAGATAGATGTTAAATTGTATTCAGAGTTAACTAGAGTGGATTAAATACGACGGCAGGATATTAGGTTCTTATCTATGACTAATTTTTTTTTGCTGATGATGATGGTACGAATGACTTCAACATGAAAAATGAACAACTGACTAGTTTGGTTGTTTAATTCTGGATTTATCATTTCAATACTTTTGTTAGTTAAGTGATGTGCAGCGGTATGGTATGGACGAGCGAGGGCCGAGAGGGGGGAAATGTGAAGTATGTTTACACAAGTTTGTGCTAGACAAGCACTAAAACGTAATAGCGTAGGCGAAAAATTGTCAATAATGGTTAATGGTGTTTTGTCTCCGTCCTCCGTGAAATGAAATGCTCAAATCACAAAGGCTGCTTGCCCGGTTGATATGTCGATCGATGATATAATTATAAGTAGTTATGTCAAAAAAACGTGTGGCGTTGTTCTCGCTTCATTTTAATGAAATCAAATGTAGTAACTTTTGTTTGTTTCCTATTTGATTTCACAGTGAGGGGTTCCAGACCAGGGAAAAATGTCCAACTGACGGAGACTGAGATACGCAATCTGTGCTTAAAGTGTCGTGAGATTTTCCTATCTCAACCGATCCTTTTGGAGTTGGAAGCTCCACTTAAAATCTGCGGTAAGTGCGAGCGTGTAGTAGATGTTCTGTCATTACCACGCTTGATGATGTTGACGATTATTTTGCAATGTTATGCTGTGATGTAATTGTAAACACACGTGAGTGTGAGGTAGAGGATTCCTGGTAAATTGTCTAATGGCGAATGGATTGTTTTTATGACCTATTGTTGTTTTTATATCGTTACAGGTGACATTCACGGCCAATACTATGACTTGCTTCGGTTGTTCGAGTATGGAGGCTTTCCCCCAGAATCCAATTATTTGTTTCTTGGAGATTACGTAGATCGTGGAAAGCAATCATTGGAGACGATTTGTCTTCTGTTGGCGTATAAGATCAAGTATCCAGAGAACTTTTTCCTCTTGCGTGGAAACCATGAGTGCGCAAGTATTAATAGGATTTACGGATTTTATGATGAATGTAAGTACATTTTTTTTAAATGGTTTGATTTAATTTGGAGGATCCGATCAAGTTGCTATCAACGTTGTTCATATTCCTAAATTTCTAATTGTTCCAGGTAAACGTCGTTACAACATCAAACTGTGGAAGACATTTACGGATTGCTTCAACTGTCTTCCCGTAGCAGCGATTGTCGATGAAAAAATATTCTGCTGCCATGGAGGACTCAGCCCTGACTTACAGTCGATGGAACAGATAAGGAGAATTATGCGTCCAACTGATGTACCCGATCAGGGTCTGCTATGCGACTTGTTGTGGTAAGCTACGATTGTCACATCTATTTCGCCCTTTTCAATAATAATGCCTTGATGCAGCGGGAATTTAATTATGATTTTGATTTTTGTTTAGGTCTGACCCAGATAAAGACACTATGGGATGGGGAGAGAACGACCGAGGTGTTAGCTTCACCTTTGGAGCCGAGGTCGTTGCCAAATTTCTTCACAAGCATGATTTTGATTTGATATGTCGCGCTCACCAGGTACGATATCAATTAAACCAAACGTCCATCCATAAAGTATATTGAAGATGTCCTGGGCGCATTTTGTAATTATGTGTTCTTGTGTGTGCAGGTCGTAGAAGACGGGTATGAATTCTTTGCGAAGCGTCAGCTTGTCACGTTGTTCTCGGCTCCTAATTATTGTGGCGAATTTGACAACGCTGGGGCTATGATGAGTGTCGATGAAACTTTAATGTGCTCGTTCCAGATTCTTAAGGTGAGTCATTGCATTGATTGCCGATTTCGAACATGTAGTGATTAGTCATAAGGTGAATGACAAGCCATAATTAATAACAATTATATTTGTTTCTTTTATAGCCGGCTGACAAGAAGAAGAATTTTGCATACGGGAGTCTGAATTCAAGTCGGCCTGTAACACCACCACGAGGAGCCAATACGAAAAATAAGAAAAAATAAGTGATAGAGTTTTAGGCTAGAATCTCTTTGAGTAAATCAAAGTAAATTACCACGTTAACTATAATCTTATTGTAAATCAACATTTTTCCTTTTCTTTATCTTACATGGATTGTATTCTGTTCTGTTCTGAGTTCTGTTTCTTTGTTCTACATAAATATATCTGTTGCTAGGTTAGGACCGGTTGTCTGTCTGTATTATTATTATTTGTCCTCCTCTCTGTTATGCTGTAGTGATGAGGAATTGCACTTTACTCTACTCGTAATGATTTATTACACAAAATGATTAACATATGTATTGTCTTAAAAAATTAAAATTAAGTGTTTCCTGACGGATTGAAACGTTTTTTGAATTTAACTACAGCCAGGTGGCGGCGTTCAGTTGTTGTTTTTTCCTGCTTGTTTTAAAGCATCAAAACTATTCCACACGATTTAAATTAAAATGTAATACTAAAATACATGATGAATTAAGAGACTCTGCAATCTTTACATGATAAGTCGACTGAGGAGGCTTGTCTGATTTCGTGTACACTAGACAGTTAAAAATTTTATTAACTACAACTACGATTGCAATACGAATCTTTTAAGGATTATTAAATGAAAACCTTAATGTCACACTTTAATGATAAAAGGGATTAGGAACTATTTGGAAGTATAATAAATCTGTACCTAAGCTAAGTGCGAGGATACAAGGTAAATCCTTTAGAATTGGACAAGTCAGGTCAGATAAAATTAACTAAATACTTAACTAAGTGTGTGGCTAATTATATATGAATATCTACCTAGTAAAATAGCCGATAGTTTTACTCTACATTAATGTAAGAAATTTTGATTGTGAGTTCATTGATTTTGAATGCTGGATTTGATATAAAAGTAATGTCATTGAGAAGTAGTTGTTGTCGGTTAGCGAGTCCATTTATTTTACAGCACACATACGTCATGCTTGAGTCCCTCATTTTTAATAGAGGTAAATCTAAATATAGCGATTCTTGATGTTAATAGTTACACATCATAATCATATCCCACCTAAATAACTTGACTAACTTACTTAATGTAAGAGCATTTTGTGTAAACAACACATTATTCGATTTGAGAGGTATAACTGATAACTTCAGAACCACTACTCCTTTATTAACTCTCAACAAATGATTTTAACAATACATGTCATTCGATACAGTTACATTAAGGGCGGACGGACAGAACAAAAGCAAACAGCAGAAGTATGTATTGCTAAACCAGAATTAGCACGTGGAAGTCTAAACGCATTCGCATAGGAATAAATTGGGAGTCACTTTTAAAACTACAATTTAAGAGAAGGTAAAAGTTCTTCTTGTTAAATCAAAGCAACAAAACAATTCGAATACTTGTATTTAGAGTTTCATATTTCATTTATGCCTGGATGGAAGTCAGGAACAATTATTGTTAAATGAATACATTAAGGGACCCGCGCTGGGAAAATGATTACCTAGTTTGGTTCACCAAGCGCAGAAGTCTAATTTTCTTTAAAAATATAATACAATTATTAAATTGTATCAACACTCCATTAAAAATCAAAACAAATGAACAATTATAAGTACAACAATTTTTTACAACAGTAAAAACGATTTACAAAAAAAACGGAGTAATAATATTAACAGTTACTAATAAAATACAAAGCGAAAACGACTAGGTTTAAAAAGTTGGCAAACTGATATCTTCTACTTCAGATCTATCTGGGCTAGTTACTTTTTCAGCGAATTCCGTAAGTTAGCTAATCTTCATCACTATCTGGACAGAGGACGACATCATTGCCTGGAACTGTTCGTAGATAGTCCTGTTCAGTTATGTTCGGCGCTGTCATTACACGGTGCAATGTTTTATATGCCTTTGACAAATTCCGCTTTTCCATTCGTTCAACAATTGGTCCGATTATCACTGGGTCAGCATGATCAACCGACATAGGTGAAAGGCATGGGGTTGGGGGTTCAAATGGGACTTCCGCTGGGGGGGCTTCTGTTATTCGTGGCCTTTTGGCTGGAGGTTGTCGAGGATTGCTAATCTCATTCGTTATCACATTTGATGCTCCGGTCCGACTTGGAAGGCGATTTACTTCCTGAGAGATAGATCTGCCGGAGAAGGATGCGGAGGAATTTTGGGATGTCACGTTACTAATTCTCCCATTAGAGCCCATGCTTTGAGGCAGACTGTTTTGCGGGGTGTTGACGAAGGGATCTTTCATTCGGGTTGCTAAGCATAATCTGGCTTCAAATGTATCAGACTTGACTACGATTATAATTGGGCTGCAATATAAATAAAACAGAGCACGCATGATTAAAACAAATAGCGTAATACTGTGCGTACAATGTAGCGAGCAACATAACTATTAAATAATTATAAATGTACTCGAGCATATACACTTACTCGTCTTCTTGTACTTGGAAGTGGATCGAAAGAGGAAGCTTTAGTTGCTCCGCAAAGGTTGTGAAGATCTTGAATTCTCTAAATCCGAAAGAGCAATCGATATTAAAATTATTCGGAACTTCATAGTCGATAAAGTCATATGAGGTCAGATAAAATTCGGTAACGACGGATCCATCTATAACAAAAAAAACAATAATCAGCTTCTGAATAAAGTAAATGAGCTAAATGTGTTTTTCATTTTAACATCTGCTCAAAATCTCATATTTCTTTTACCCTTTCTTGAAATATCCGCTACGCAGTTACGGAGCGTAACCTTCTGACCCTGAATTTTGAGGTTGATCTCCGCGAGCCCTTTGACATGACTAAAATTTGAAAGGCAATTGGACAAAACTTTGGCATCTGCTTTCAGACAGTGAGGACGGGAGTAAGGGTCCGAATCGAATTCAACTGCGTCATTGTTCGATGACGCTCCCAATTTGTAAGTTGTTAAGGCTTTGGACTTCCCCTCCGAAATGACTTCCAGGTAGTCCTTCGTAGGATCATAGCTGATTTCAGATGACAAATAACTCTTGGCAACCTTTTGAGTCCGGTACGGCTTCAGGATAATTTTGGCAGGGATTGCGACCTTCTCAGATTCTGTACTGTTCATACGATAACTGTAAAATAAAATAAAAACATTAATTAATTATGTAACTTTTTAGTGTTGACTGTTCAATTAAGACAGCATAAAATCGACGAAAACAAATTTTAAGACTTACTTGCTAAAAAACGGCTTGAAAAACAGAAACGTTGTGAACGATGTCTGTGATGAATTTGACGTTGAGACGGTTAGGATATCATCATTAAAATCAAAATGAAGGTCGTCATCCCCCAATTGAGTGAGACTGTGGATGGCTCGACACCAAGCTGGAATATCATTTAAAAACAGTTAAGAAATTTAACACTCTTCTTACTTACATGACATCGACATCATAAATTATATCACGTACAACAAGAAACTATCAGACTCAAATGCTAATTTTTACAAATACATTACTTCAAACTTACTGCCAAGTTGACTGTTGCTGATTACACACTTCATCTTCCCTTTTTACCTTAACAATTGACGCTCCTACTTCATTAGGTCACCAACAATTAAGGAATGGAAATTTAATCAAAGTATAAACACAAAATAACAATAATGAGTTTTTTACTTTGACCATTCGCGACAATTTAGGAAACACCTTTAATTCAACCACAGTCAAGACAGACTACACTAATCAGGGCATAAATCTAAAATATCCATAATTTGTAAATTATCAATTATAGTTAAATCTTTATCTGATTTGATCTACACGACAGTGAAATCATTTCAAAACAACGACGCGACATCGACATGAGCCAAAATCTTTTGTTTACATTGAAGAATGAAGAGTGACATGAAATCTTAGACCCGGGAATTCAATGTTTTTCTTCCCGCTGAACAGTTTGCTCAATGGTTCTATCAGAATGAATACATAGGGACATGTATATTTTTGCAGTTGTTTTTCTTTCGATGTGTGCGATGCGATATCGGTTGGTTCATATCATTAAGTAAAGTCAAATGCTGTGTTGTTCAGCATGATTTTGTAAATGACCGATAATTAATGGGATGAGATTATAAATTAAAAATATTATAATTATTCTATTCCATATGAAGTGATTTAAAATTAAACCCATTGTGGCTTTACTTATTAGAAATAACTAATTTATGGGAGGTGAGATATATGCAATTTAAGTTATCATTAATTAACAGTATTATTGTCGATTAAAAGATTGGTTTTAAACGTTTATGATTGCTGCCCTAGTTGAAGTTGATGTTTCAAAATAAAAACAAGAACGAATGTCGGTAAAGTTAAGTTAAAATGGATGTTTGGCTCGTACATACTAAACTAAAAGTAGTGAAAAGTATAACACATTGACGGTTTTTAAAACGTTTGTAAAGAAGTCATATGAACCCTTTTATTTCAACAATACACAAAAAATTAAAACTTCATTCTATGCGGATACTGCCCCGACCTCAAACAGAAAGGAGATGCCAAGTATTTAAGAAGAAGTTTCTTTTCCTTGTTAGCCTTGACCACGCTCAGAAGTTGTTTGTCGACATCGACCTGGAATAAATTAAAACAAAAGTTAACAATGAGATAAGATAATCAAGATCGATCATGGACACTAGCGACTGAATGAAGGGATAGTGAGTATTTAATAGATGCGTATGTACCTGATCCTTCTTCCTGGTGTCGGTGACGACGTAGGAGGACTTGGTGGATGCAAAGATCTCCCCCTCTTGCTGTTGACGTTGCTTCCTGAGGCTCTTCTTGTCACGACGGAAATAGGTATCATTTAAGGTCTCGGGAAGTTTGACCTTTGAGATGTCCAGGCGTGCAGAAGTAGCAATCACGTACTGCTGGTTGACACGACGGAGTGGAACGCCGTTAATCTTAAATGGGCCTATTTAAAAAACAAAAAATCTCACATTAATTTCTGTCTTAGCATTAATGCAATCGGCGATCTATGTGAACTAATTTAGGTTTAGGTTCAAGCGAGTGGTACAAAATATTTAATTATTCTTACCAGTTACGAGGAGGAGACCAGAATCCAACTGCTTCAAGAGAACAACTCGTTTCCCCTGGTGGGTTCCAGCAACAAGGATCAGGATGGTTCCAGGCTTCAAGGAGCCACGAAGCTTAGTTTTACGGATGATCCCTGTACGCTTGACAACGCGACGTACAGTAGCGACGGCGGTTGGGTGGTACTTCTTCGATTTCTTCACCTTGACCAAACGCTTCTGGCCATTTTGAGCACCCCCGATTGGCTTCTCCACATAGATGGGCTTCTTGACGACAGGCTATTCACAAAAAAATAAACATAAATACTTCAATTACCATCTAGATAACAAATTAACAATTTAATTTGTCAATCAAAACCAGATCACAACTAATTAAGCTACCTTCTTGGCAGTCTTCAATGTCCTCTTGACAAACAAACCCTTCTTATGGTACATCTTGGATCGCCCAAAACGATGGATTCCGGGCAGCAACAACGGGTTCTTGTGACCCGCACGAGGCTTCTTCGCCGGCATTTCGAATGATTATATTAACCTGAAATAATCAATAAATAACAAAAAATAATTAGTACTCTCTTCCCTCACCATTCACACCCAACGACTCTTTCAATCCACTGACTAACTTCCACAATGCAATCGAAAAATTCAAAAATCACATCCACATCTGCCTGCCTGCCCCCGCATGCCATCCCATGTCCCACCACCAACTCCCACAAACCTTCCCTCCGACCCAACAACTAATAAAAGTTTAACAAATAAACTATCGAAATCCACACTACCAATAACATAACAATCAACCTGACAAATAATTAACCCCCCCAACAAAAACTGCTCAATTAATTAATTAGTTAGCCACCAAAAAACTGTCCAATTTTCCTCCACCACCATCACCACGCCACTCAACTCCCTTCCCAAACCTTCCTCCACAAATCCCTGATAAAAATCCCATTCAAAACCCCATTTTTTTTCAAAAATCACTCAACCACCGTATCAATTAACAAACTACCTTAATTATCACCACTTCCAATTAAACTATAATTATTTTAATCAACTTACAAATTACTTCTCAAGTAGAAAATTTCCAGAGCCGCAAGTTCCTCTTCAAACGATGAGAATGAAGGTAGTGGAATAGCTGTAGCAAAGAAAGAGAGCTGAGAATGGGACGGAGTGAGGAGGTAGCACAGCACAGCTCATGCAATGCTTGTCAGTATGCTCAACACAAGCAGTAGTACTCGGCGTGCTTCAAGTTTTTGTTTTTCCGCTGGCCCGTCTCACCTTGCCCCTAGCAGAAAGGAATGCATGTTGGTTTATGAGAGGTTGCGTGCTCTTCCTCTCTTCGCTTTGGAGGCTGATGGGATGGGGAAGGGGTTTCTTCTCTACTTCTCTCCCTGCTTGGTTTATATAGTTTGTTGGATGTGCTTTGATTGGTGTGTGATTGGCCATCTAGCGGAGTAGATTGGAAGTAGATGCTGGCTTTTAACAAACCATTTTCACTTTGCCCCTGTCTGTAAAACGCGGGAATAGTTTGGGGTTTAAATGGTTTGTTTTTAGTTTAGGACATTTATGTAAAGGTTGTCAACAAGCTCAAGCTGATATATGATGGTCTGGTGAATCATATATCATGTGTACTTTGTTTATGCAATGTCAGTGACAGTGAGAGTCAAACAGAAGGGGTGAAAGGTTAGGCTCATATTATTACAATATATTTAATTGGAGTGACTGGGTGAATGAAGCGCCAGATCGGTGGGAGTGTTATCAATTTAAAATGGCCAGTACATAATAGATTTTTACTTTAATATCAATATATAAATAAATAAACAATTATAAGCTCTATGGAATAAATTGAAGCAGGGAAGGTTGACGCCCCTTTCTCTGGCCTGTAATCAGTAATTGTGTGTGATAGTTAATTGTTCAATATTCAAATCAATATTCAGTTTGTGATCTTGTATTCAAGTGCTCAATTAAAATGTGCTTGGGCAGTGGTTGGATGATTTCTCTTTAAATTAACTTCAAACTTTCATGACGTATTCAGTATTGGGAAGTGGTAATTGAAGAACTAGACCTAGCCTTAATTACAGTTGCAGTTAAACTACAAAAAAATGAGCACATTTGGGATAGCAGAGAATGAAGCGAGGAGACCGATGAATTCCATTGTGGATCTGGAAATCATTCAAAAGCTAGCGCAGAAGGATTTAATTGCATTGTTTCAAAAATGTCAAGGGGACAAAGTAAGTACAAAGTTAAAGTACAGTTATCACATAAATTTAATTGAGCTCGAGCTCTGTAGTTTACAGTTCACCATATTATATTGATTGATGGTTGGGATATTCTACTATGAACTATGTTAATTTTTAAATTCTTCATCCATAGGCAATTGTTTGGGACAGAACGCTCGCAAACTCCATGAATTTGATAGCCACTCCGAAGGTCCTCAAGGAGCATGGAATAACCAGAATGATTCAATTGGATACTGGAATGGCCTTGCCGCATGACATTCCGGAAACTGTGCTATTTATTTGTCGGCCCCTAGTCCAACTTATGCCATTGGTAGCAACGTGCGTTCGAAATGATGAGAAGGTTCGAAGAAGACGGAAGTTCCATTTGATATTCTTGCCGAGGACATCGAAATTATGTGAAAAGTATTTGGAAGTAAGTTACAATATTTACTTTTAAAAGTAGCACCCAACTGAGTTTTAACTGTTTGAATTGGATGTATTGTTTATAGGATGAAGGACTGACCCCATCCTTAGCATCAATCGATGACCTCCCAATATTTCTGTTTCCATTGGATAAGGACGTACTGACCCTGGAATTGGATTTGGCATTTAAGGAATTCCACGTGGAGATGGATCCGACAGGGATGCACAATATTGCGAGAGCCCTTGTCTCCCTTCAAAAACGTTATGGATCGCCGAGCAAAGTGTTTGGGAAGGGAACTGCAGCCAGCTACGTATTCAATTTAATGCAAAATATCAAACAGGAATCGGGAAACTTTAAGCCGCAGGTAATTAAGCTATGCTCGTTTGCCTTGTGCAATCATGTAATATTATCTATTATGGCATTTTAGGAATTCGCATTGCCCATTTATCTAAAATCCAAAATGTATTTTTATAGGTTTCAGGAATTGGCATGGACTACATGATTTTAATTGACCGGCAAATTGACCCATTATCCCCTCTTGTGACGCAACTAACTTACGAAGGCCTCATTGATGAGTTTTTTGGGATATCTAACAGTATGATTTGCCATTTTATTATCTAACTTCTTTCATATCTTTAGTATTGTAATAAACAAATGGTTCACTCTTTATAGATCAAGTCAAGTTACCAGAGGACAAGTTTGGGGAAACGAAAACATTCATGTTGAATTCCGGGGAAGAGCTTTATTCTGAACTGAGAGACAAGAATTTCAGTGCAATAGGAGGGATCCTCCGTTCGAAAACGTCAGAAATCCAAGAGATAATGAAACAAAAGGAGAAAGGGAACATGTCTGTTGGTGAGATGAAAAGGCTAGTCCAGAACCTTCCAGCAATTCAAGCTCTAAAACAGTCACTATCTACACGTAAGTCAAAAATAAGGACACGATCAATATCATGCTCATGGAATAACAGTTGAAATTTTAAACTACAGAACTTGAAATGAAAAATGTGTTTTCCTTTTTAGATACATCAATTGCTGAGCTAATCAAGGCAAGAACGGAAATGGACGAGTTTCTTAGCAGTCTAGAGTGCGAGCAGGAACTTTTGAGTGGGATGGGAACGGAAAAGATTAATTCGCATATTGAAACCTTATGCGGGAAGAAGGCCCCCTTAAACACTGTATTGCGTCTGTTGCTAATTCAAAGTATGTCTGGTACAAAGTAGAGGTCATATGTCACATCATAGTTGTTGATGTTAAACTAATTATCAAACGGGTATTTATCTAGGTATAACAAGTGGTGGCCTGAAGGCCAACATATTACAACACTACCAAAGACTGATTGTCCAGAACTACGGTTTCCAGCACATCCTCACACTACAACAACTTTATTCAATTGGCCTACTGCGTCTTCAGGTACATCCACCAAATCATATGCATTCTTATCTTCATTTCAATTCAGCCTATCATGCTTAAATAAATTATGTTAATCCTTTTTATCCTAAAGGGCGGAAGCCGCTACACTACATTACGCCGGGCCTTAAACCTAACGGTCTGTGATGTTTCTGAAATCAATCCGACAGATTTTGCCTACGTCCATAGCATGTAAGTATTTGAAGGTTGATTTTTAAAAGAAATTCGATTTATCAATAAGTAATGCGTGTAAAAACTTGAATGCGTTTACCTTATTTTTGTTATAGATATGCTCCCTTAAGCATAAGACTTATTCAGCATCGGCTGAAACCGTCACTCTGGAGTAACCTAAAAGATTCCTTGCTATCCCTACTTCCTGGACCTACTGTTGACGAGGACACAGAAATTCCAGTGGGGCTTATTAGTGGGAAAAGAGTGCCCAAATTCACGGTAGTCGTATTCATTGGAGGTTGTACATTTGCGGAGATTTCAGCCCTCCGCTTTCTCTCTCAGCAAGATGATGAACGTTAGTCCCTATCTAATTTAAGCCAATTTACAAAACTACTTATGGTGATTTTGAAGGAAACTAATTTCCGTGTATTCTATATTGTCTACGTAGGAGAGTTCCTGGTGGTGACCTCAAAAATCATAAATGGAAATACATTCCTCAGATCCCTTACCGAAGACACATTAGAAAAACGTTCTTAAATTGTCTGTAAAGCTTATTATATCATCATGTTTTAACTTTCAAGTACATACACCAAAATTACGAATTAATCGACATCATTTATACTTTGCAAGAGCTAGCCAAACAATTACCAAATAAAATAGATTTTTGTTGCCAAATACGAATTGGAATAAGTAGACTCTGTATTTTATTACGTTTTAAATATAGTTTCTCATTTTACAAAACATTTCATTTGATTTACATAAGCTACCATTTTAACCTAGATTTTGTTACAATAATAGTTCACCAGTTTTATAGTTTTATGTTAATAACAGTATTTACAATATTCAAATGAATTCTTACATTTCCCACATACAGTATAGTCAGTAGTAGGAAGCTGTAAAAGTATTGATATATTTTTGATTTTGTTTCATTGACTGGGAAAAATGGTATCAGACTTATAAATTATTATATAGCACTGTAGCCGCCATCAAACTACTGTTGAGATTTATCAAGTTACATTTCGTTTGAGTTATCACTTTTTTTCTTAAACTATGGAACAAAAATGAAAAAAAAAATATATTAGTTTTAACGTTTTAAGTTAACTGAGAAATGACATGAATTTAGTGCGCAGAATCAAATATCAATGAACTCATTTTAAAAGATACATGGCGGTTGGATTTTGTAGAACCTAATTAAAATGAGTATTAAACTTAATTTTACTATCCGGATGCTAAAACTGAAGCTACCTAACAAAAAAGAGAAGCTTTATAAATGACAAGAAATTAACTAAAGATACTTTTTTTTAATTGAACCTATTGAAACAACTTAAGTCTAATTCTCAGTCATGTTTACAAAAGTGCCCCTTTTGTGTTATAAAATTTTCTGTCAGAGTCCTGCACACTTAAATAAAGTACTGATTTCGTGCGCTGGGTTAATTATTATTAGAGTTACAGAGTATCAATGTCCATGCTAGACTCAGAGTCGATATCCAGCTTTCCCTCATCCTCGTCATTTTGAACATCGGTAAAACTAGAAATTCGGGATTGGAGAGGCAGTAAAGATACGAAGGACGAGGCTTCCGTAGAAGTTTGCTGAACACTTGGGATATTATTGGGTGAGGGAAAAGTTGGCTGAGATAGCTTATTGTGAAGTTTTGTACTGCTCTCCCCCACACCGGTTCGTTTTAGGAAATAATCTAGCGGGTTAGTTGGCTTCGGTTTCCATTCTACCAAAACCATCGAATTGCTCGGAGTTGGCCTGGAAGCCATTAGTTTGGGCAGCAGGAAGTCGTCGTTTAACCTTTTTAGCGATAGACTCTCCTGAATTTCAGTGGACAGAACGAGAGTAACATCTTTCTTAGTTAGCGACTCATAATTATGCTTACAACAAGTTGAGGATTTTGGTTGAGATGCATGCACGGAATGCTCGGATTCCTTCCCATCCAAATCTGGAGTTTGACTGACCCCACTTTTATCAATTGTATCATCACCTGGCTGTATGGAACGGCCGAATGCTGGAGCAGTCTCGCTAGCGCCGCTGGCAATGTCATCAATGGCCATGCTTCCTTCGTCCTCATCCATGGGAACTTCATCCCCCTGGAAAGCTTGGGCGTTATTTGCTGGATCGTATTTATTTGTCGCGTCAAGGACAACATCAGCCACCTCATCGTCGCAAGCCCATAGTTTCTTAGGCGAGGGTCTAATGAAAAACCAAAACATAAATAAATAACATTACACTTCATGTTGTAAACTGGTTGTTAGATTAATTCACAGACTGTCTAATTTTCCGAATGTACAATATACAGAAATGATCAACTCAATTAACTCACCTAACGTCCGTCGCCAGCTTGTCCTCATCCAAGCGGGCAGCAAAGGCCTTCCTTTTTTGCCCCGGAAGCGGAGTCCAGTCCGGACAAAACGCCATTTGTAAATAGCCGCAGTACAGCAGCTGTCGAACTCTGAAAATGTCATTTATTATTTTACCGTTGCGTTAGTTGTGAGTGTCCTTCTGATTTAGGCTCAATCATAGTTACCTAAAAATCACTTCATTCATCATTGTTCATGAATACTGTCATTGTCATTCCATTTGTGATTTGCCATCGCCATCAGGCAATTATACTTCAATCGTCAATCCAAATATTGGAACATGCACTAATTTTACTAAAAAAATCTGCTTCTTATTCTTACCTGCTGCTATCCGCAATTGTGAATGGTGACTTTTTAATTGCCAAATCAGCATGCAGTTACTATGAAGTGAACGCCTAACACCCAACTGCTTTCTCTAGAGATCTTCTTAACTTTGCTCCCAGGACCAGTTACAGTTCAATACAGGCAATGCCACTCAATTAGAAATCCCTAACGATTTATTTGTCAATTTAAAAAAAAACACACCTATCTTTCTTTGTACTACACAGTTGACAGTTTAAAAAATAACCTCAATCAACACCAAGTACCAACTAATGACTAACTCTTGATTCAAGCAATGTCATTTAAGTATTACAACTTTCAATTTCAGTTAATTACTTTACTTAAATGTCAGATCATCGATCAGAACGCTAATATCCCTGTTATACGCTCCTTGTCAAAACCCCGAAGACAACAAAAGCATTGCAAAAAGTTACACAGCAACAAACAATATGATCTACGTTAGCTCTATAGCTCTGGCTAGGTATCTGGATCTGGTCAGCAGGGGAATGTTTTTGTTATTGAAGCTGTTGCATGTTGCTCCCTTCACTACCACGCACACGAGCTTTGTATTTATGATCAAAGCACAGCACGAACGCTGACGAAACTTCTACACGCTTCCAGTCCGTCCTCCCTGTTTCCTTCCCCCTGTCTTCTCCTACTCATTCAATGCAGGATGGAATGGATTAAATAAAACTTGGCTATTTCATCTTCATCTCATCCTCGCCTCCCCAAAACCAAAACTCTTTGTTCATTTCTTCTAGTAGTAGTATGAAAATGCTATTATGATGTTTATGAGCTGCCATGCCACATTATGGTTTTAATAAGTATCATTTATTTTTTGATGTATGGGTGGCCGGGAAATTAGTAATTTGATGAGTTTATGATGATGATAAAAATATGATATGATATGATATGATCTGATCCAAAACCAAAACTCCGTCTTCCCGTTCCATGTTTTCTATATTTTCATTTCCCCCAAAACAACCGTCTTCTTTATTATTACGTATTTTAATTTTCATTACATATAATCATGAAGGGTCTTCTGTTTTTATAAAGTCAGTTGTAATAAATACTCAATTTGTTTACGCAAGTGGCAAGTAATTACTACAGACATGCAATCTCCGCGAAGGATTAAAATCTTTGCTTGTTTCTTCTCCCCTAGAACAATGGCTGCTGCTTGCAAACTGACAACTGAAAAATAATACGTATTTTTTTTTAAAGTAATTATTATTGTTGTAAAAAGCGTTATTATTTGTCGTTATTTATTTTTAATTGAAAAAAAAAATCCATGTATTGTGAGTACAAACAGCAACAAATATCAGTTCCATTTTTTTTTGTTTGCGTAAATATTACATAAATAAAATGGGTCGGTTGAACACGACAGATAATTCCGTAAGTAAGTATGTAAGTATGTTTGAGTAGCACTGGTTTGTTTACAGAGGAAAATTACAAAATTACGGAGAGCTAGCAAAAAGAAGGTCTAATTTTTTCAGTTAACATTTAGACTACTTACACATTTAACTAACTCTTTTGAGAAAAGGCACTTTCATCAATCTTTTTGACTAATATTTATAAACTTTAGTTTCTTGCACTTAAAAAGTAAGAAAAACTCTTTGGCAGATGAATTCGGGCTAATGTTAAAGGTAAAAATTGAAGTTAGTTAGATTTTTTTCCATAGAGGCAATGTTTTTAATAAAATGAGTTACTCAAAAAAGATAAATACAGAAACAGTTCATATCGTTAGAGTGTTTTTTTTAAAATATGAATGGACGATATTATTTCTTCTTTGGCAAACATTTAAATAGCTTGCTAAAAAATCCTAATGTTTTAGTTAAAAATATGGTATCATATTTCTGCATCAGTGCCGCCAACGCCAACAATCGAAACGAAAAAAAAATCAGTCAAGAAAAAAGTAGTTATATCCATTATTGTTGTTCTCTTTGTGCTTACAGGATTGTGGAAGACTATTAAAAACACTTAACTCTCTGCACATTATTATTTATCTTCTAAAAAGTGTTTTAGTAATTTAATAATAGTTGTTTTTTACATTTAATTAAAATTTGTCGCCTCCTTTTCCTTTTTTACCTGGATGATTTAAATATTTATATTACATTAAAAATTAATAATTTAGTACTATATGCATGTAATATACAAGATTTTATACCTAAGTTGTTGTTTTATACACCTACAGTACATTTATGTTCATTTTTAAGATTCTATACATTATTAGTTAAACTGTAAGACTATATTTAATCATATCATCATGATACATTGTATACTTACTAATTATTGTTTGCCTCGGTTGCATTAAAACATTTTTTTTAAAATTTAGTATCACTAAATCCTTAACGAATTATTATCTGCAGTTGCATGAGACAGTCACTCGTTGTTAAAGTTGTAACTAGAATTTAACTCGGATATAACTACAGAGCAAAAACAGAACAAATCATAGCAAGATAAGACAATAAATTAATTAAACAGAAACTGTAGCTAACGTGACCATTAAAATCGCTTCAACTAATCTAGTTTCAGAACAACGTGGGCGGTTGCACCATTTAGGGTCTTGGGCTTGTCTTGATTAATACAACTCAGCTCTTTCCAAGCTTTAATTTTTCACTTTCCTTTTAAAAAAAAACTTCAAGTCAACTACAGTTTGAAAGATAATAAATTTTTTGGCACAGTTTCATTGTTTTTTTCAAACCTTTCCTTTCTCAAATATACCATTTCTATCCCAACTATTAACTCATCAGTTCCTGTTCGCTAGCAAAAAAAGTTATTTATTTTTTTATAAAAACATGTTTATTTATCTTCTTCCAGCAGAATGTATACACAGAAGAAAAAAACCATAGCCTTTCATTTCCTATTTTGAAGCGGTTAACTTGATATATACTAGCAATAAATGTTATATAGTATTCCTCATTCACAAAAACCCTACAAGCTAAGAAGAAGAAAACTTGTTAGTCTTACTTGATCACTTTTTGCTTTTCATTTGAAAAGTAATCTTACGAGAGAGAGAAAACACAAACGTGTATGAGTACTGTTTATAAATATTATTATTAGTTTTTTTTATAATTTCACAGAAGAAATCGATTCTTTCAAAAGTTAAAAACAACACAATATTTAAGTAGTCCTGTTAATGTTTCAATATTTTTTCAATGAAAATTAATACCCTATAAGGCTTATAATACCAAACCTATCTGTAAAGTTAGAAAGCAAATTGGAGTTTCAGTTCATGCCGGTTTTGCCTTATCCTTAATTATAATATTATGTAAGTATATGACTAACACAGTCCAATTTAAAATGCACATTTTTATTAATGAAACAACGCATAGTTATTATGCCTTTCATTTCAGTAACAGGTTTCAGAACAGACATATTTGTTTTCACGATATAAGTTAAGTTACTGTATAAATGATTCACAATTGGCCAAATTCTCTGGGTTAATAGCGATTTTTCAGTTGCAGAAGATACAACCCCCCCAAAATAACACCGTTCCACTGTTACACATAAGAAGTACTGCTCCCTAATAATGATACTTGTAATTTCCTTTTTCTTTGAACATCGGTTCTCGCAGGCACATTAATAAAATTAAGACCACAATGAGAGTATACTAGCAATTATTTTAAATAAATATTTTACATGACTAAGACTTATTAACAGATACAAGAAGATTTTGGACTGTTTGCATGTATGTATACAGGTTTGTCGTTTTACAAGCTAAACTCACTTGATAGAGTTTTGTTTTTAAAGTGCATCGATGGTAAATTGGCATCTGTTGTACATGTGCTTCTCGACGATTCTCGTTTACACTTCATCTGGAGCCAGTTCCTCGGGAGTATGTGCATTGTTAGAGGTAACAAGTATTTGAGGTGGAGGTTCAGAAGCAGGTACGGGTGGTTGCGATGGGTGATGATCTGCTTCCCCATCCACTGCAGACTTTGCCTCCAATACTCGAATGCGCTTCTCGTGCTTTACGATCATAGCCTTCAGCTTACGGATTTCGTCTTGCATGTCATCAATCATTTTCAGCTGTGGAAATGAACAAGTCAAAACGTAGATACTTCAAACTGGAATATTTGTTTCAGTTTCAGAGACGCTAGGACGCTACTTTAACTGAATCATTAATTAATTGTTTGCATCGGAACTTACTGTGGAGACGGTTTGGGATAAAGACAAATCATCGAAATCATCATGCGGAACATCTTGTGCTCCCCCACCTCCACCACCACCTCCACCACCCCCGCCAGCGGCACTGGCAGCCTTCCCAGCCTGCCTTTTATCAAGAATGTTAGCCCTCTTACTAACTTTCAAATCTTTCTTTGTTGAGCTCTGATAACCTTCCTTCAGCGAGATGAGAATCGGATCTGCATCCTTCCCACCAATCCATTCCTCGGCTGTTAGTGCAGGTACGTCACCAGGAGTATCCGGGTATAGATCGTCTTGAAATAATTCAGACTGGACAAAAAAAGTTTCAAGTCAATAATCAATAATAAGTTTGTCATGAATTGCGGCTGGGCATTGATTACGAGTATTTCAGTAAATTCACTATCATACCTTGCGTGGTACTGTCATTGAAATCACTTGGCAAAGACCCGAATTATTCAAACGGAAGAAGCGACTAATTTCACAACTGTTGACGTCGCATCCCCTTTTCGGCATAATTCCTATGCCACGCTGTGGGTCAGGCGTTTGAAACGTATTGATGTAATGAACAAACGGAGGCTCCGCCGTGATCTCAAAGTAACGAATCACGCTGTCACCCTACACAAAACAAAACACAATGCTAAAACTGGGGAAATCATGTATTGGGAAACTCAAACACTAAATCGAAAAATTGACCTCACCTTTCCACAGAGATAGACTAGGTTTGTATCAGAATCATACAGAGGAAACATGACCCCGTTAGAAGTGTCAAGTTCAACCATGACTATTGGCTCTTCCAATTTGTCCGGTGCCCTCAGAGAATACTGGCGTTCACTCATTTTGCTGAAACCGGTAGTAAATACCAGTCCATTCCGTAAGAAGATGGCTCGCGTGCCTTTACTTCCCTCGTGACTCAAAGCCTCCTAAACGATTATAAAAAGTGCAAGCATGTGGTAAGAAAAAAGTGGAGACTTGGAATAAAAATTTTTCAATACCAGTGCCGCAAGCGGTGTACACGGAAAGTCACGCGATTCTCTTTTGCGTATTAAAGCACCGCAAGCGGCTTTTAAACAGTCACGAGATTCTCTTTTGCATATTAGAGCACCGCAAGCGGCTTTTAAACAGTCACGAGATTCTATTGTGAGACAAATGAGCGCCTCAAGGCTGTAGGAAT
>JAQIWX010000278.1:0-20324 GCA_034696785.1 Lepidocyrtus cyaneus | reverse complement strand
CACACTCAATTAAGAACATTTGAAATATAATGAAAATAAAATAAGTTATGCTGAAGAGCCTTCGGGAAAATCCAAGTCCCGAAGGTGAGAAAGAAAACAAAAAACAAGTTTGGGAGAGAGGGAAAAGTTACCTTAAGTTCTGGCTTGGGTTCCTCCACTTTTGGTGGGGGCTTGGCTGGCTTGGGTGGTTCAACGGGCTTTGCTTTTTCCTAGACATATTATGTAGATTTCATACACATTAAAGTCCGAAATTTTAAGGGGAAGAATAATATAACCAATCTCCAATCTGTGATTTTGAAGCCGGTAGTATAGACTCATTGCGTAAATGAGTAAGGTGTACATAGTAGCATGTGGGGAATACGCATAAAAAAAATTGTAGTAGTAGGCGTATCCGACATAAAATATCATCGGATCGCTTTGCATTCACAATCAAAGCTTGGGTGAGAAAAAAAACACTTCCCATTCCAATAATATTTTTTTTATCTTCAAAAGAACACAAAAAATTGGGGATGTATAAAAAAAATGAGAGTTTTAGGAAAGAGCAAAATCTGTTTTTTTTTGGAAGCCAAGGGTGATGATAATATTTAACGAGTACAAAATAATCTACTGTGGAATGTAAACAAACTGGGGGAACAAGACATACTTACAGGTTCTTTTGGAGCTGGAGGGGTGGCAGAGGGAGTTCGTTTTTTGAGGAGACTTTTCGTATCTAGGAGGAGTTGGGACACCTCCTCCTGCTTGACTGCAGGAGGTTTCTTCTTAGCTACCGGTGCCCAGTTTCGTTTCGGTGCGGCATCTTTCGCCGCCTCCTCCTCCGCCGCTTTTCCTGCGGCGGTTTTTCCTTTGGCTTCTGCCTCCTTCGCTTTAGCCTGCAGTTGGGCTTGCTTCCATGGAGGGATCGGACTTGTGGATTTGGGTGGGGGCTCTTGGGGAGGTGCAGGGCTTCCTGGTTTTGGGGACTCTGCTGGAATGGTGGGGATGGGACTTTTCTCTTTTGGTTTGGATGACGGAGCATCCTTTCCCAAGGGCTTTTGAGGAGTTGGCTCATCCTTTTTCGCCTGTTGCTTGTCTGGTAATTCCTTTTGGGTTGGGGTAGGACCCCTTGGAGAGGCTGACTCTTCATCCACCTCCATAATCTCGACCCCACCGGAAGAAGCTCTCTTCTTTTCGCTCTTCTTTTGCACATCCCTCTTGGTCTTCCTCACTTCCGTTTTCTCTTCAATCTCCTCGAGAAGCTGGTCCTTTCCCTTTATCCCTTTCCTCTCCTCTGCCACCGCCTTTACCTTCCCAGTGGCCTCCGTACTTTCCTCCCTCCCTTCGACTTTGTGCATCCTCATCGTGGCATCGCCCGAGGTGGCGGATGCCTCCTCGCGCGTCGACTTAACCTTACTCACCTGCTCATCTCTTTTGCTGTCCTTGGTCAAGGGAACCGACTCCGGTCCCTTGCTCCCTACTGATCTGACTGACTGATCTTCATCTTCCTACACACATGTTCATACAAAACGTCATCAAGTCACATGAAGACCTCACATGGCATAATATATATTCGAGCAAAACAAATTACTACAACACAACTCACACAAATTACTCATACTTTAAGCAGTACTTAAACCCAAACCCACTTATTTTCTTTCCCGTCTTCCCTGTACTACAAATTGTTAACAAGGAGTCAATTAACGGGCTTCTAATGAGAGCACAAAAATAAAATTGTTTCTTTATTCTGTCGGCCTCGGAAAGGATGAATGTTCATTATTTATACCTCATGTAAAAGAGAGAAAAAAACTTCTCACGTCCTTTATCCTTCCTCCGCCCGTTCAACATTTTTTTAAGACGGAAAATGCAATGAAGCAACATGAGTTATATTACATACTCCAAACCAACTTAACTTGTAAGTTAAGCCTCTTCCTATTCCATCATTTTACTTCATCGTTACACACATGCTACATATTATTGCAGATTATTGATGACGGTAAATGATGAAAGGTTTCCTTCCATCATCTGACTCTTCTCTTGGCAAAGATAAAGTGCTACGTCTTCGGATCCTCCTTTACAAAACGATATTCATCATTATCATCAACATCATCATCCACCACCACCACGTTTCCTCCATTTCCATTCACTCTATAAGATTGCCTAGTAGGAAGGATCACTAATTTGAAATGAGTTCCAAAGCCTTACTCCTCAGCATATATATTTTTTTTAATCTTCGTTTCCAATCTCCAAAGATAAACTCTATTGTTTCCATATTTTTCCTCTCTTGGAAGCAATCAATTAAGCACACTTCTCATTAGATAGAAGGGCGACTTACTTTAGCTGAATGCATTCAAGAGCCTTAATTTTTTTTTTGAAGACTTCAGTCCTTATCTCCGGCCGTCTCTATCTCTAATCCCAAAGAGCTTTCTACCCTAATGATTTGTTGGAGCAGCGGCCGTGTTGCATGTATTTGTACTTGAATTTATTCAGGTTTAGGATCCATTATAGACAAAAAGTTGTTCCACGTCTGCTTACTTCCCCACTACCTTGCACTCCACGCATGCCTGCATCCTCGTCAATGCTGTCATTCTCGGGAAAACAGCGTTATTATCATTATTATTTTTACCTACTTGCATTCATTTGCAATTACAGGAGGCAACTCTCAGCTCCCTCCTAACTATAGCCTAACCCAGATCTATTTATTTCCCACACTAGAAAATCGGGAGAGAGAGAGAGAGAGAGAGAAAGAGTGGATCTTTCGGAACCGGATGAAAAAAAATTATTCTTCGAAGGAGAAACACATCTTTGTTGCTATTATGTAACCAGAGAGTTCCCCCATCTTTAGCCTTTCTCTCTCTCCCTCTTTTACTCCATGTCTCCCAACTGCAACTTGACTTTTCAGCATCACACATTTATTTTTAGGTTTCCTTCTAAAAAAAATAGACTTGTGTCTAAAATAAAATCCGTGCTACCACCGACACCACCACCACCACCATCCTCGTCATCATCATCATCATCATCACCATCGTTTCTCTTGTGTCCTCTTTTTTTTCAGAAAAAAATATATATATTAGTATATTGCTGTGGTTTGGTTTCAACTGGCTTGAGCCTTTCCACGAGGATGATGAAATCAGGAGGACGATGTGAAGAGAAACGTGAAGTAGCAGTGGTTTCTTCAAAAAATCTGAGTATAAACAAGTTGGGAAGCTGAGATAAAAAAAATACCAGGAAGTGACTATACACACGAGAGACTATATACTATAGCCAGTCTATTACATAATATAGAGTATATCGTATATCTACTACTTTCTCAAGAAGACATAACCTTTCTTGAAACAGTGGAATTACTTTTGTTAAAGAAAATATGGATGGTTATCCTATCCCTATTTATACTTTATATATTCCATGGAGCGTGTGAATTAACCAGGTTTGGAAGGTGGAATATAGTAGTAACATCTTCTCTCTACCATTCAATATGCATGTCTAGTGGATAGAGATATACTGATTGTGAGTTACAAGTTGCTTTGGAGGAGGACGATGTTGTTCTTATCATGTCTCCCATCTATCCTTATCTCTTCTTATCTGGCAATGTTCTGATGTCAATCTAAATCTACCATTTAGTCAGATCAGATCCCCACCTTGTTGTGTATTTAAAAAAAAACACAAGTAGCAGTTCTCTTTTGTGGCTCCACTTTCTCCTCCCGTTTCCCCTTCCTGTTGTGAGGAGATGATGGAAAGGAAGAGTTCAAAAAAAAAAAAATTTTGAACAACTTACGTAAGTTCGTTGGGTTGAGTATGGAAATGTATGTTTGACTTACTTCACTCCTCATTGAAAAGCCTATCTATCTATTTGTAGTCCTGTCCGTCGGAAAATGCATGCACACATTTCTGTCACAAAAATAGCAAATTTATCGCTTTTATTTTTGGTTTCGGTTTCTATTTTCTTTTTTTCTCTTCTTCTTCTTCTTCTTCTCTTCTTAGGATTCTTGTTACGAATCCCGCTGCTGTTGTTAATTTGGGTGAAGACTATCGAAAATAAGGGAGTGGAGAGAATGGACGTATCACGGATGACATCACACACTATTTTTCTTCATCATTATCATCATCATCATCATGTTTTACTTTTCTTGTTGAATTCCCTACTTGTTTTTTTTCTGTGAAATGGAAAGGAGTTGATTTCGAGAAAATAAGTTTTTACCGATAGCATAAAGGGATAGAGTAATATAGGCCTGTAGATGATTTTGGAAGAAACGATTTTAGATTTTTGCTCTCAAATCCTGTACCTTTTGCTTTACCTTTGAATACAAAGTTCGGCTGTCCACCATTGGATCCTCTTTGGATTTGGATTAACTGACTTTGATGTTTTAGACTGATTTATTAGTTAGATTGAAAAGTTTGTTAGGAGAAAGCTTAAACACTGCAAACATAGCATAGCTATACATACATGAACATTACAAACAAGAGTATGACTTGGAAGTGACTGGATTTTGCAGGTTTTTTTTTGTAAAGGACTGTTGAGAGGAAATTAACTATGAAACGTACCTTGGGTTCCTCAACCTTAGCAGGTTTTTTCGGTGGCTCCTCAACCTTCGCGGGTTTTTTCTCTTCCGTCTTTTTCTCCTCCACTTTCTTCTCCTCAACCTTTTTCTCTGCGGTTTTCTTCACCTCCTTTTTCTCCTCTACTGTTTTCTTCACCTCCTTTTTCTCCTCTACTGTTTTCTTCACCTCCTCTTTTTTCTCTACCTTTTTCTCCTCCACCACCTTTTTCTCTTCGACGACCGCCTTTTTCTCCTCGACTGTCTTTTTCTCCTCGACGGGCTTTTTAGGTTCGGGTTTCTTTTCCTCCGGTTTTTTCTCCTCGACCGGTTTTTTGGGTTCAGCCATTTTCTCCTCGGGCTTCTTCTCCTCCGGTTTTTTAGCCTCGGGCTTCTTCTCCTCAGGCTTCTTTTCCTCCGGCTTCTTAGCCTCTGCTTTCTTCTCCTCCGGCTTTTTCTCTTCGGGTTTCTTAGCCTCCGGCTTCTTCTCCTCTGGCTTTTTCTCCTCTTCCGCTTTCTTCTATAAAATGTATCAGGTTTCACTGATGACTACTATTTTTACATCACTTCTCCATTCCCGCAAAGCTACCTGATCCGTCAATCTCCTTCGAAATGGTGTCCATTTTTTCCAACAACTTCTTCTTATTTTTTTCTCAAAAAAAAAATTTCACATCCGATCTTACACGTAAAACGGTATATTTTTTCCAAAAAGAAAAAGAAAAAAAAACTACGGAAACACTGCACTCG
Organism: Lepidocyrtus cyaneus; assembly: GCA_034696785.1. Lineage (NCBI taxonomy): Eukaryota > Metazoa > Arthropoda > Collembola > Entomobryomorpha > Entomobryidae > Lepidocyrtus > Lepidocyrtus cyaneus. The sequence continues at coordinate 15,069 of JAQIWX010000278.1, read as the reverse complement.
ACTTGCCTATCATCATATCATGCGCAAGTCATCTATAAAAATATTACCTTTCTCTTTCCACAATCGTAGATTTTCAGGCTTATCAAAATCAAAATGTCCATCGAACTCATACATTCCATTCTGCTCAAGACTGAATGAATGGGGACTTTGACTGACTTTGGATCCGACTTTTCCCGCGAACAAACTGCTACAACTAGAGAGTCTCTTGCTTTGTACAAATTTATTTACACTATACCCTGTTTGCTGACTAGGCTTTAATGCCAACTCGGTGCGGAGAAATTTAATTAACCTGACTATTTTAAAAATCTGACTTACTTTCTCTGGCTCCTTCTTCTTTTCCTCCTTCTTCTCCTCGACTTTCTTTTTCTCCTCCTTCTTCTCTTCAACTTTTTTAGTTTCTGGTTGGGGTAAAAAAATGGATAAGCAAGTTGAAAATAAATATGCACCTTAATACCATCATCATCGGAGGAGCCAACTAGCACTCCATTATTATTAATTAAAATACCTTGAACAGTCAGCGTTGCTTCGGATTCGTTGGATCCGAACTCGTTTTTAATTACGACCTTGTACGATGCACTGGACTCCTTCGTACAAGATGAAATGCTGATTTTGGCCACCTTCCCATCGAAGGATGTGCTCACATCTTTGGACTCTTTGATGACCGTCGAGTTTCTGTTTAAAAAAGGCAATTTTATTTTTTCATTTTTTTTAATCCCAATTAATATCCTCAAAATCCCAGTTGACAGTTCGTTTAATGTAGACTGCTTACTTGTACCACGTGACCGTTGCCTTCTTGTCGATTACGGTAAGTTCACAAGACATTTCCGCACTTTTACTTTCTTCCACCGTCTAAACAAGTAATATATTTTATTTTAGCTAGATAGTTTAAATAAATTAAAAAAAAAACACTAACGGATTGAATAACATATTTGCATAGTCTTACCGTGGACTTAAGACCTTGAGCAAATTTAGGTGCTTCTCCTTTAGGTTTCGCTTCCGGCTTTTTCTCATCCTCTTCCGGGATTTCAGTGATCTCCACAGTCTGGGAGGTGACTTCACCCTTTTCATTTTTGGCAACCACTTTATATGAGCCTTTGTCCTCGCGTGAGGCTTGAGCGATCTCCAGTTGAATCTTGTACTCTCCCTGGAATGTGAAAAACAAAAATGTTAATCAGCTTATAAGCTAAACTAAAAAAGGATACCAAAAATTGCCTCCTCCAGTAACAATGTTGTCATGTCACGTACCTTCTGGACTTGTTGAATATTTACACTTCGTCGGTTATCCTGTTTGATAACGGTCTGCTCCTTGAACCATTGGACGTCAGGCGGGGCCTGGCAGTTAATAGTTGTCTCAATGATAACAACCTTTGTCTTCTGGACTCGGACAATGCGAGGCTGTTGTATGATGACAGGAGCAACTACAAACAGAAATTACAACATTATAGCAGAATTTTCCAAATATTCAGCTGGGAAAAGTTTATTCTACTTTTTTTTACACATTTCCCTTACTTTCAATGTTGAGCGTTAGATTGGCATTGATCTCTCCAAATTCATTTTTAATATTGCACTTGTACAGACCGCTGTCCTCGGGAGCAGGGTCCTTGATTTCTAGTCTGATTATGTACACTTCTTTCTCTTGCTTGATACTATAGGCAAACTTGGAGGATTGTTTCACCTCCATACCCTCACAGGACCAGGTATGGTTCGGTTTGGGATCCGCCTTCACACGGCATTCCATAATGATAAGTCGTCCATTCTGTTCGGACACGATTTTGGGCTTCTCGACAAATGTGGGAGCCTGGCCGGCAGGCTCTGGCTCAGCCTCAATGTTCAAATTCAAATTGGCATTTGACTCGCCATGAACGTTCTGCACGTGACAGCGGTACGTGCCCCCATCCTGGCCTCCGGGCTCCTTTATCTCTAGAATGAGATCAAATATATCTTCGTCCACGTCCTTCACCTTCATCGTGATCCGTGAGGACTCCTTCACTTGGGTGGTCCCTCGGAACCAGTTCACTTCCGGTTTTGGGTTCGCCTTGCATCGACATCTCATTGTGATCAAGGTCCCCGTCGCATTCGGCGTGATTTTCGGCTTCTCAATGAAGGTTGGAGCGATTCCTTGATCATCCCCACCTTGAAAAAGTTGCGCGTGGAGAAAGAAAAGAGTTCATGAAAGTATTTTTTTTTAATTTGGAATCATCAACCTTCCTTTGTTAATTTTAAACCCTGTTCAGTCCTCTCATTTCCTCTCCATCCGATTCAGCGTCGACCATCCTAATCATTATTATTATTTTTTTCCATTTAATTGAAACCATATTATCTCAAAAATAAAATTCACTTATAAAATAAAATAATAAACATTTTGAAAAAACGGAAGAGAGGTGAACATAATCAGGGTATTTATTTGTGCAAGTGTCCGGTATACTGTTTTTGCGTACCAGTTCATTCCAAAGTAGATGATCAAAAGATGACGCAATCTTCAAAGTACTTTTTGTTTTAAATGTGTGTGTGCAAAAACAATGGTATTAAAAAAGTGAATTTTTAATTCAACACTGACAATGCACCACAACAGACATCACAATATAATAATAACAATAATAGTAAAAAAAAATGAGGATTACTTTCATGACCACCACCACAAACGAAAGGAAATATATACTTAACTCCTAATTAGGCATGTTTATTTTTTATCCAGTCATTCATTAATGTTCCTGAAACCCGCCTCCGCTATACTTTTATATTAGGCCCTTCACAAAACTGTTCTTTCATACGACTCATATATTTCTACACATTTCTGGAAGGAAAACCGATCTGAGGCGATCTGTCTCGTGTTTGTTGTTTTCCCTAAAACAAAATATATATTTTTTTAAAGTGACGATTTGTTGTTGTATTGTTCTTTGAAATGCATGGTTTAAGTGTTAGGCAACATGCAGCTAAACTTTCATCTAGTCAGACATTTCTTTTCTATGTACAGTCATTGTTGTAACAAGTAATTATTTTTAGCATAACAATAAAGCAAGCATGCAACTTCCCCATCAAACAATGGGTAATAATGAAGGTGAAAGTGGAGTTGATTGATTATCACGCCAACATGCATAAAAGCTCTTGGATCATAACAATAGCATGCAAAGCAGTTTTTTTAGTCGTCGATGTTTTTGTTTGTTTGGAAATGAAACAGAAATTAGAGGAGGGGTTCCTCAGGGGCAACGAAACAGGGAACGTTTTATAATTTTTGAAACTGAATTCCTTTCTCTCTTTCTCATTTCTTGCTGAAGTCCGAACAAACGTGCGTGCACGTGGTCGACTTGTACTGGGACTTGTACTCTACTGTCTGCTGAAGTGGAAAGGAAGATGAGGCAGGGTTTTGCGTGTGCGTGGGTTCGTTCGTTCGTTCGTTCGCACGTCCTGGCTTCCAAATGACTTTCACTTTGGTTGGATGTGGTTTGAGGTTGTGATAGTGAATTGTTGTGAATACCTTGGAAGTTGAGTGTAATATTGGCATTGCTTTCTCCGCAGACGTTGACCGCGTTGCAGCGCCAGCTGCCCCCGTCCCCAATGACGGGATTGGAGATTTCGAGACTCAATAGGTAACTGTCTTTCCCGGCATCTTTCCGGTTCATTTTGATTCTATCAGTTAAAGTGATCTGTTTTGTTCCCTGCCACCAGGTGATTTCTGGAAGGGGCTGCGCTTCCAGCATGCACTCCATTACTAGGAGTTCCCCCTTCTGCTTGATTGTCGGTTTTTTCGGGAATCGGGGAGCTTTCCCTTCTGGAATTCTGCGGGAATAAAAAATGAATACAATTTATCTATCCCGCTTCCATTCAATATGTTATTTTAGAGAACAACTGTGTTATAATTATTATTATTTTTACTTGAGTTTGCCGCCGCCTTCAAAATTCAAGTTGACAATGGCGGTCGCCTCCCCATGGTCATTTTTGGCCACTGCCTTGTACTCTCCTTCATCCCCATTCTCTGCACTAGATATTGTCAGTCGAGACATGTAGAACACGTCAGTGGTTGATTCGCGAATGACGGTCGACTTAAATCGGCTTCCCGTCAACTTCTGTCCCTTGAGAAGCCTACAGAGTTTGTTTTATAGGTGGAAACACAAAAGACACAAACCATCCCAATTACTTATCATCATCACTTTAAATGCTTTTGTCTCATATTTTAAAAGCTGACAATTTGAGCAGCCCAATCTCTTGTTTATTCAACATACCATATAACTTCCGGCTCGGGCTCGGAGGCAAGCCGAACTTCAAACGTGATTGCTCCAGACTCCTCTTGTCTGATGACGGGTCTTTCCGTAAAACTAGGTTTCACAGGTTTGCTGCTTCCTGAATCCCCTACATTGAGGAACGAACCTACGATCCGAACGGTTAGTATTTTTGTATTACACTCGCTGACAAAGTCATATCAAAGTTGCATTGTTTGTTTTTTTACAGAAAAACTCAAAAGAGAATTTGCAACTACCCTCTAAGTAGCAAAAATTGCGAGAGAAAAAAAGTGCTAGACAAATTAATTGCTAATAATTATTTGACAGATATATTAATTTATATTAGCAGCAGCGAATGCATAGATATTTTTTTTAAATAAATAAATGCATAAACAAGTACAGTTCTAATTACGTTAAAAAATCCCTTTCTTCTCAAACGTTGGTGGGAAAATCGTTTGACTCTTTTAAATCCCGAGGTCAAATATATGGAACATGGAATATGACACCCATTATTGGTCTCATTAACTTTCATATGGGGTAACAGGAAAGGGAACACTTTTTTTTTAACATTGCAGCTCCAAATGCGGCTCTAATAAAATTTACACTTTTATGGTGAAAACGTATCCTTCAATTTCTTTTTACTTGCAGCCATTACTTCAACTTTTCAGGGATAAAATCTTTCAGAAATCTTCAAGAGTTTTTGTGGTGAGGGGTAGTCAAAATATTCTACAGCAGAACACGCAAAATTTCCGTAAAAAAAGTATTATTTTCCGGAAAGGAAGAAAAAAAACTATAGTACAACTTTCGAGACCGGATGTTCACTAAGCGTAAGTAATTACTTCACTTATTTACAATGGTTGAGCATTCCAATATTTACATGTAATCTCAGAAATCCTCATACTTTACAGTAAACTACCTTTTCAAAAAGAAAAAGAAAAAGGTTGTGAAGGTGATGATGATACTAAACTGGCGATGATGTTAGTAATTATCTTTTGCTACATTATTGTTATCCTTCTAATGAAATGCTATGAGTATATAAAAAAGATGCTTTACGTAATGTAAAGATTAGGTTTAGAGGCATGCAAAGTGCATTATTATTATTATTATTATTATTTCGAGTTTACGCTGCAATCCATGAAGAAAAAACGTTGACCAATTCTCTTAATTTTCCTAATCAGAAGATATTTTTCTCCAAGAAAATTCGCGAATGGCCTAATTAACTTCTGTCCATTTGTAACTATATAATTCGTCGAAACCAATATCGGCGGGATTGAGTAAGTATATTTTTTGGTCGCATTGGCATTTTCTGATTTCACGTTGAAAATATTCTTTTTTTTAAGAGTGCGGGTAAATCAGAGTTATACTTAAATATAGGTACATGGGTATAAATACACATAAAAAATCTGTCCATTCATAAGGATCTTATAGTTGAAGGGAATGAGTACCCAGTTTGGTACTAGACTTACTGTCAAAATTCAGACTGATTGTGGCGTTACTTTCTCCCAGCTCATTCTTAGCTGTCACCTTGTATTTCCCGGCGTCCTCCACGGCCACATTTTTAATCTCCAGTGCGGCGACGAACACAGCCCCATCCTTTTCTACAATTAACTGCTCGTGATGGGAATGTAAAAAAAAGTGAACAAAGAAATGGAGCTAATTAAAAATCTGCGTCTTCATCATCCCATCATTTGTATCATTTGTTAGTGGAGGCGCATGACGAGAAAGGGTTTCACATTATTTCCAAATGGGAAGGGAAGGACAAAGGAAGTTGTTGGAGTTGGGATCTCCCCTCACAGTTCCAATGTGAAGTGAGGCGGAGGGGAAGGTTTTTGAGGAGTATGGAATGGGACTATTTCCAAACTTGTTGTTTTAATACATTTTGTACATCATAAGTTCTATGTACGTTTGTTTCCATGTTTTTTTTAACGCACCTTGTGTCTACTGCTTGCTGAGACTGCTTTCCCATCATGGAACCAACTAACAGTAGGCTTCGGATCGGCCTTAATTTTACATTCGAAGACTAATCTACGGCCTTCATCCTCTTGGCGAATTATAGGTTTCTGAGCAAAACTAGGAGCAACCCCATCGATTTGCCTGGATTGCATAAATAGAAACAAAACAATTTTAGATTTAAAATTGAATGCATAAAATCCTGGATGAAAACTGCTTCCTAAAAAAAAGTTGTCGCTCATCTTTATTTTTCATTTGGAAAAGCCAAATGGCTTGTTTTACCGGGAAAGAAATATTTATTATTTTGCAAAAATGATTTTACCCGTCATCATATCACTAACGATATGAAAATAACAGTAAAGCAACATTTGTTTTTGGGGAAAAAATGTCATGGTCACTTAACAACATACTTTAGGCACATTCTGAAAGGGAAAATTATGTCGTGACATAAACAAATGTTGGGAAATTTATGCATTCTTTTAAAAGGAAGTCTTGAGTCTTGACTTGAAGCCCATATCTTTATGATATGATAATGATGATGGAGTTGAAGTTTACGATGATGGAAAGAGAATGAAATGGTTTCCAAAGGATTGACTGATGTGATGTTAGATCCATACCAAATCTCAATCCTTTCTAAGAATTAAAAATAAAAACATCCGCAAAAATTTCGATATTTATACGAAGGTGCACTTCAAAGTATTCCAACTAGCCAAGGAGGAAAAGTGTTTTTATTTAATATTAAGTATGCGTGTGCACGGCTAATTTTTTGTCACTTTCCCTTTCCACCATCATGTCAACCATGTACATTTTTTGGGTAGCAAAGCAAACGTGAGACCTGTCTGCTCTTGCATGCATTTTCCTCCGTTCCGTATTTTACAACCAACTTTTTCATATTCATACACAAGACCAAAAAAAAACCCGAATGGTTTAAAAACCTAAATAGTAATCAGATCCACGAAGCCGCCCACGCTTTCCATTTCTTTGCCAAGTTGGTAGTGCATAATAATAAGTATTATATAACGTATATACGGGCGGATGGTGGTGGGATATTCCTGCATTGAACATAGAGAGATATGGATACATCCTGAAAGAGAGAGAGAGAGAGATTTTTTACAGATGAGCACGAACCAGCTATTTCCATTGAATCTTATCTTTTATGAAACAGAAGAATAATAAAAAAAAACGGAGAAAAAAATTGAACGGAAATCTGTAGCAGAATAGAAGAAAAAAACTAGAATTGGTTATACGATAAATATTTCTACGTATGAGTTGCAAAATAGTTACGCAATCTGTTGAGTAAGAGGATTTCTTGGAATTGCGTGCCTACATAAATAATTGGGTTAAGTTAAATGAGTCAGTATTTTTTTTAACTAATTACATATTTGTATCCACACTTTGGAGAAATCTAGTGGAAAATCACTGGGGCCACTAGAAGGTGGGTGGGTGGTTTACACGTTGTAAATAAAATTCCTCGTGATATCCGGCCTGCCTGATGATGATGATGCACTCATCTCATTTCTGTTTGATGAACTAGTCAAGCAAAAAAAAAAGTTTGCCCTGACAAAAGGACATGCCACGCAGTCAGTAACACTTGACTCATTCATTTTCTCCTTTCAAAAAAATATCCTTCCCTTTCACCGTTTGGGCTCCTTCGTTCGGATTCACATTTAGAAATTGACTCATTCATGAGCACTTCATCTTTCAAAGAGAAAATGAGGATCGGCAACAACATCCGCTCACGAGACATTCCTTTCCCCGACAACCAAATAACAAGTTTATTTTTTCTTCCTCTTTCGTCATTATGGGAGCGGGGAAGTCAAGTGTGGGCTGCTACTATTGGGTGGATATGGTTTGTTTGTACTTTGTATTCTGCCAGTAGTTTTTTTTTTAATTTGTAGCTTATTTAGAGCTTGCGTAACCTTCTACTAATGCAGGGACGGTTTACTTCATGGTTGGGTTTTGATGGGTGAAAATGCAAAGGTCAGAAAAAGCTGAGCATTAGAAGAAAAAAAAGATGCTCCTGAAGATTTTCTTTCTGTGGGGAAGCAGCATATTTTCTTTCCGTTTTTCTTTTCAGAGAAACCTTGGCGCTCTGTGGACAAGATGGTTTCGGATGCCCGTAAAAATCCCTCAAAATGCCTCGTAACAAGAATAATTATCCCGTAAATATTTCCCCTTAAAGGAGGGCTCCAAGATGTAAGAGTAAATTAAGTTAAGTTGTGTTGAAGTTACGTATCTGGTTGAGTAACATTCATACTCATGGTTATCTTTAATGAGGATGTGGATAAGCAAAAACTAAACTATCTACCTCTGTAGGTACATATTATGCACGGGCTTGGCTGAACAAATAAAAGAAAAAAATGTGATGATCCTGATTCCGATGACGGGGATGATGAAGCTGTTATGTTGTTGTTGAAAACTGTCTGATATTATTATGACAAAGTACACATGGCGTCTACCACCATCCCCACTGCACTGATATTTTTTTTATGCTGGTGTGCAAAGCAAATTGGCTGTTATAGATTGGCAATGTAAGGAAAAAATAGCTGATGGTGGCCAATCTCTGCCGCTGCTCATTGGACTCTCTCTTTCTCTCCCTCTCCCGGTTTAAGTATTTGCAAGGGAAAAAGACCAACTTGTAACTCGACAATGGTTGGAGTGATTTGTGCAAATCTGCTTGTCTTGGTGTCATGCATGCATGGTGTGAAGCTTCAGTTTTCTTCTGCTTCCTTCATCCTCACTGACTTTCCTCCAAGCCGTGTCTCCAATCCTTCAAAAAGGATTGTAAAAATGGTCCACATGGTTTTCCCCTCTTTTTTTGCAATTATTATGTATGTATGTATTATGGGCTTAGCCAATATTTTTGGTTGAAATATGCTAAGTAAGAAAAATAGTTGAACAGTGTCAATTTTCTTGAAGTAGCATTTTTTTTAGATCTTTTTGGCTTAGAAGTTTCTTTGTTTTGTTAGCCCAATTCTTCAGTCTGTAACTCAATCTTGGGGAGGAGGATTTTTCTAGATTTTTCCCCCTCTTGCCAATTGTTTCCGCAATGGAGCATTTTATTTTTTTTATGATTTTTTTTTGAAAAAGAGGGGAAATGAAAATGAATGCTTTCTAGGATCTGACGGAATCTTCTCCAAAAAAATCAACCGGTCTGGGTTAAAACAATAAACTAATATTTTTCTAGCAAGCTAAATGGCGTAAGACGAGCGACAACTTTTAAGAGCCATGTTTTCAGTTGGTGAAAGTATGAAGTCGTGAAGAGTATAAATGAACTTACTTTTCTTTCGGCTCATCGACAGCTGCAGATAAAAAAAAACAATGGACAATAATAATAATGAAACTGATTATACACGAGAAGATTTTTTACATGAAGCATTTACTGAGAAAGGTATGTATAATTATTACAAAAGAGAAAGTAGGATAAAAGGATAAAAAAAATTATTTTTGTCACTCACGGCTAAAGTTGAGGTTGATGGATGCAAACACCTCCCCATGTTTATTTTTCGCTTTGACACGGTAGAGGCCTGCGTCCGACTCAATGACGTTGTCAAGCTCCAGGACGACCAAGTACTTGTTTGTCGCGATTTTGGTCGTTTTGAAGACGGTTCTTTTGTCCGCTTTGAGCTCCACTTCCCCCCGGAACCAGGTGATGTCGGGTTGGGGTGCACCCACCAGCTGGCATTCGAAGATGAGTCGGTTCCCATCATCCTCCTGCCGGAGCTGGGGTTTTTGTGTGAATGCTGGCACCGACTCACCCATTTCCCCTTCGTCTCCCCCTCACCGTTACCACCGGAATCACCAGCACCACTCCCCCAACAAGCTCCTCCACCACCACCGTTATCAACTCCGAGACACTAAACACCCCGTCCTGCTGTCAGGGGGTGTCACCTTCAGTAAGTAAATTTACTGCAAAGACAGTTTCGTCAGCCTCCACCAGCTCCACAGTCTTTTGTTGGGTGCCTAGCGTTCCCCTTAGTGCCTACTCTACTACACAAACATCCACTTCCTTTCTCTCGTCCGTTCATCCAATTCCTTCACCAACAGGGAGGATGAGCCACTCCAACACAAAAACTTATCACTATATAATTATCTTACGAACTTGAAACACTTTTCACTTTCTTTCTCTCTCCCACCACCTCCTCCGGCGTCGTCTCTCTCAAACTACTACTTTTCAACCCTGCAAAACACATTCAGAAAAAAAATCAAATATAGAATTTTCCCATACATAAAAATTTGATACAATCATGTCGCACTAGCTTAATGAAATTATAGAGAAAAGACTTCATTTTCTTTTAAATACTCACTCACAATCAGTCCATTTTTTACACGGGAAATTTAAAAGGCATGATTTTTTTTTATGAAAAAAAATCAAAAAAAAAATCTTTCAATCCAATTTCAATTCATTTGAAAAAAAAAGGAAAAATTCATCCGTATAACTGACAAACTAGTTTCCTGTATGCAGATTCCGTTCCTCATGGAAAAGGAATATATAACACAACATGTAATTAATGTTGGATTTCAAAAAAGTGGTAAATAACTGCCGGTGCAGCTGCTCCCTTTTTCTCCTTCCCCTCTTAGGAAGAGCGACCAGCTAGTTTTTTATTATTATTATTATTATTCCATTTACAAGTCCATTTACCATTTTACTCTCTCTTTTGATAAAATGGGCTCTTCTTTCCATGATATCTGTGATGTGATGATCATGATATTATTATATTAAAATGGACTTCAGAGAGAAGGAGAAAGAGAGAGAGAGAGGTTGTTTTTGAGCGATTTGGAGAGTGAGAGGACTCCTTGCCAAAAAACAGTCTGTTTTGTCCTAAACTCTTTACAATTCCTTCTGGGATAACTCTTCTCTTTCAAAAACTTACGCTTATACATTTTTCTTATACCGGCTTGAGTAACGCAACAACGTTTTATATATAAAAAAAATAATATCCCCCGAACCCGATAGCCTTATTTTCCTCCTGTTTATCTTACCCTAATACCGGCTTCTTCTCTTCCGAGAAATTGTCACTGATGAGGACGTGTCGTCATCAGCAAGAAGACGTTAAGCAGTGGAGGATAAAGAGAAGTCTGCATGTCGATGTGGTTGATTTTTTTCTCTCGCAATAATATTAATACTTAAATATAATAATGCCGGAGAGAAAATAAAAGGCTGGTTGTGAGAAGAAAAAAACCCATATATACCTACATTTGTGACTGAAACAGTTTTAACGACGATAAAGGAATCCTACTGCCACGTTTATATATTTTTATTTTCTTCATCATTTCATGGTAAAGAAGACGGATTGGGGCATCCCTTCATGGTTGCAGTAGCGTACTTCCCTATTTCAAATCTGCATCCACTTTTAAAAGAGAGAAAAAGGAAGTGGATACAAAAAGTCATGAGATATCCCAATGCATTTTCGAGAACGGATGAGAGACTTGTAAAGATAAAAATGGCTCAATTTTCTTGCAACTTGCTACGAGCTACAAGCTCTCTCCTTTACTAGGGAGTTTTATTACATTTTTTAAAATACTTTTGCTAAAAAATGTTTATCCGATTTTGCCACTAGACTGGTGGCAGGGAAGGAAACGTGGCATTCCTCCCGTTACGTGTAAGTTCCGTCGTTCATGCAAACATTTCAAAATAAGTTTAAAAGCTTGAGTTAGAGAGGAGTAGGAGAAGATGATGATGAAGAAACAGTTTAGCCTTTCTTTCTGTTCTGTTCCCATCTATAACAAGGATGGAGCCGAAAGCCTACATTTTTTTCCCCTTCTTACAAAGTTGTCGTTATCCATGACTTCGGCACTTGTCGAATTGCAAGCATACATAACTCTCTACAAAGTATAGTGACTGACTGACGCTGCGCTCCACTATTTTATGGTTACGGAGGAGAGTCAGGATATTTACAGTCTGTAGCTGCACCATGGATCGGGAGTCTAGTATTCCGCTACAAAGTAATAAGAGGAGAAAGAAGTGAGCTAAAAATACACTGAACAAAATATTTTAGCATGTCGCATTTGCTCACCATCAACATGATGATTATTCAGTGCTTTTCCCCTGCTCTTTCTCGCTATATTTCTCTTTCTCTCTCTCTCAGTCTCAGTTTTTTTTTTGTATCCTATCGTGTGGCTAACTAGATGGGAGTGAAAAAGTATATTGTGTGCAGGAGTTTCTCTTCTAGTTGTGAGGAGTTTTTAAGAAGGGGACAAGGCACGATGATCATGCGGTGGTTGTGGAGCTATTTGGAAGTTGGATTGGATTGGAATGGCTTGGTGACGACGACGGTACGTTGACTGGCCGAGTTGAAATGTGAATGGGGATATCTGAAAATGATGTAATAGCAACAGCCACCATCACACCGCCGCCCATACATTCATTCCCTAACAGAAAATAACAAAACTATCTGACGCTACCACCACACCACCAGAGGAGTACTACTACGCTTCCTGGCTCCATTTTGTACTGTTGATTTTGTTGAGGGGAAATAAAAGTTGTAAAATTAATACGTACGTGCACTGATTTTCGAGCGAGACAGACGTTGGAAGGAAGGATGGAAGGTGATATGATATAATAATAGATAGAAAGTGTATGACAATAGTCATGGCATGGCTAATGGGAAAGGCAATACATAATGTCGAATAATAATGTTACGTAACAATTTCTGTATAGCATGTACATAATGGAACTTATTATTGTTATTATTTTTGGTTAGGAATGTGATATTTTTTCTATGGGGATTTTTTCCCCTTCTGTCTTGTTGTCGTCTCGGCTCGAGTGAGCGAGCGTCAACAAGTTAAGCCAGCCGAGCCAACCGACCCGCCGCCACATTCCACTGTCTTTTTTAGAGAGAAGAATGGTTAGATAGAGTGTAGTATTTTTTATGGACATTTTTTGTTAGCCACTAGCTCATTCTCACAACAACTGGTCGCTCGTCAACTACAGTCTAAAGAATTTTTTTTCGGGAAGGTAACCTTTTTTTTATCGAGTTAGTGGCACTATTCATTCACTGCCGTGCAAAATACGTGTCAAGTTGCTCGTTTTCCCTATTTTGCGCAATATAAAGAAACGTTTTTTTTTTGTGATTGGATGTGGAATGACCAATTTGTTACATTCCTTCTGTCTCGTGCTTCTCCCTGCTGCTCTCCACACTCTGGTTGTAATTGGTCTCATTGATGTGAGAGAGACGGAGCACATTAATCTCCCTATCAATTAATTACAACGGGATACATTCTCTTTCCCTTCCGTCTCACGATGAGAGCAAAAGGCTGTCAGTTGTCGCTTTTATGTGTCTCCCTCTCCGTCACCCTTCCTAAGCATCCAGATCCTTGGGTTGGGGATCAGGCTTAACCTACTTATTTCATTTCCCAATAGCAGCTAGAGAGAGTGGGTAATAACATCTTATTTTTTCACTTTCCAATATATAATAACACATCTCTCAAAAATTTGTAACAATTTAACGCCCCGATAATTCAGCGACTGCGACCCCGGGTTTCAGTCTTCGTCCGACTGGGGCAAGAATGAAGAGTGAAAGGTAAACCTGTAGGGACTAGCACGAGTGAGTGGAGTCATCAGAGCAGAATGAAATTGTCATGCGGATTAAGCTGCAACAAACCAGGAATCTCCTTCTTTGCTCATTGCTCGCCCAAAGTCAAGACTGCATGCTCAATGCACAACTACTACTGACTGACTATTCCCCCCCCCCCTTCCCCTCCAATCGGGAGAGAGAAATTTAGCAGAGCTTATTATTACCTCCAAAAATGTGCTACTGTCAGTCACATTCCCATTCCTCCATACGCACGTCACTCACCCAATCACTAACTAAGTCAAAAATAAATAGTGCACATTTATTATTTATCTCCCTCCCCCCCCCTAACCCCCCAAAAAAAGGAAACGGGAGCATTGTCGTCAATCGTCGTCATTTTTATCATCGTTAGTGGTAAACTGAGATTGAGAGTCCTAACCAGAATTCGATTCCTGTCGTCACAGGAAAAGAAGAAAAAGAAATATTTTTTTTCTACTGCAAAAAGTGAGGCAGACCTTCATCTGTGACCGTAAATGTCAACATCAAATTATATTAGTCATCTTGATCCAACGCGCTCCCCGTCCGTTACTTGTTTACAGTTGGGTGAGAGAGAGGTTGAGAGGGAAACAGTTCAAAATAATCAGTCGACAACTCCTCCATACATTTATTTATTCTGTCTCTCTTTGCAATTAGGTTAAAATCCGTTTTATATCCGACTCGCTTAATAGAGCCCATAAATAAATAGCACACTTAAAATCCTTCCCATCTTACGCTGCTAAATACATTCGGTCATCTGTGAACAAAAAAAATTCGCTCTAATTGTTCCGAACGCCCGGAAAACGCTTCCCCGCTTATCGTTAGTGTAGGTTTTGATTAAAACCCGCTGATTTAGACATTCTTTGAACGCGGAAGGTCGGCCGAAAAGGATTTTCTTTCCATTCAGTCACTTTTTCTTATTTTTTTGGAATCAAACAAGACAAGACAGGCCTACTCTAGAATGTGTGGACTCTACAAAGCTCGACAACGTTACCCATTTGAATTATTAGAATAGGCCAAGACCTACATGTGTACCTACTTGTTACACATTTTTCTGTAATAGTAATTATTTCTCTCATCATGGCTCATCTGGAATACTATGATAGGGATCATAACAAGTATGACACTAGTTGGTCCTCCCTTGGCTTGTTTGGTTTGAAAGATTTTTTTGAAGATGATGATAAAACGAAAAAACGTACAGCCTTTTTTCCCTGTGTACATTTCTGATGACCGACTCTGAATTCCAAATTGCGTGGGTGGAAAAACGACGATGACACGGATCACATGGCACATTCCTAGTTAAGGTCTTCATCCTCTCACTCACTTCCACTCCCTCCCTCGTAGAAAAAAAA
>JAQIWX010000277.1:0-20333 GCA_034696785.1 Lepidocyrtus cyaneus | reverse complement strand
CATCATCATCATCATCATCATCATCACAAGACACCTACAGGCCAGCCCCCACTACTCATCATGTATTATTCAGGATTTTAACTAGTTTTTAGAGTACTGCTGCTAATCTAAGCTACTTTTAATTAAAGCTACTATTATAATTATTAATTTATGTACTTACATAACTGTCGCTACGCGTGTGTGATTCTTCTACACTTGTTACATGAACAACTTAATTGTATGAAATTGAAAATATTATGAATAATAATGAGAATCTAGATATTTTTAAGGGTTGTAAAAGAACAAGTCAGGTTAAGATGAATAAAAACCAGAATGCTAGCATAGCAAATCCAATTTAAAAACCTTTTGGCAAACTGTCCGTTTCTTTTTAGTTCCTCTCATATGACATGATGCACGCACATTAAACTAAAAAAAAGTCATTTAAATAATCAGCTTTCTCTTTCAATTTGTTTCTTCGTTTTTTTTATCTTTACTATTTTATTTTTCGTAAAATGGTATTGTATTTTTTCCCCCTCCTCCTTCTCCCCATCAACACGTCTACACATAGAAGCCATATAATAATAATCATAATCATAATATGTATAGTTAATTATACAGTTCAGATATTCAATATTTAAATACTTGTTATATGTACCTTAGTTATATTATCATCATCATCCTTGTTATTCAGTGTGTGTGTGGTTTTCTTTTAC
This sequence comes from Lepidocyrtus cyaneus, assembly GCA_034696785.1. Classification (NCBI taxonomy): domain Eukaryota; kingdom Metazoa; phylum Arthropoda; class Collembola; order Entomobryomorpha; family Entomobryidae; genus Lepidocyrtus; species Lepidocyrtus cyaneus. The sequence goes on along the minus strand of JAQIWX010000277.1, from coordinate 19,641 downwards.
AGTTTAAAATATTAAATACTTTTTTAATTTAGTTTTAGCCCCCGTTCTCCTCCATCTCATCTCGAAAAACATGATTTAGACGAGAAATATTATGACTGCATATATCATCATCATGTTTCCTTTTCTTCTTGTGAAAAAAACGTCATTCTCCCTCTAAAACTATCATATATTTTTTATATGTCAAGTCATTTAACAACTAAACAGCGTTATTTGATGGACACTCGGAACGGAAAACGAAAACTACATTAGATAATTCAATGAAAAACTGGAGTGGTCTAACTTCAACTATTAAAACGTAAAGCATCACCGTCATCACCAATCAGCTTTCAATCATCAGGAGGATCTCCTTAAAAATCATAATTTAAACCAGACCATGTTATAATAATGCTAACAAAATAAACATGTAGGTAAGTAAGTTCAAACTTCAATAAAATGGGTAGGTCGTTCAATTAACTTTAAAAAAAATTATTAGTAACATCCTAATAATTATTATCATTAAATATGTACTTACTTAAGCTATGTATCTTTAGCTATATTTTTAAATATCAAATTCTAGCTCACCCCTAAAAAAAACTAACGGATTAGATTATAGTTTCTTTTCTTATCGTAAAAGTAATTTTTTTAGATAAGCACACGGATAATAAGTATTTTTATGTTAGATGAACAGTTTTTACATGACATTCCACATCCACATTCATTTATTATTTCCAACCCAAATGTGTCCTTAAAACTAGTCATTTAAACGAAAGGGAAGAAAGTCAGACATGACATGACTTGCTAAAAAAAAAGTCGGAATTTTTCTATCAAGGATTAAAAAATATTTTATAGTTTTAGTCTCTCACTGTTTTGTTTACAAAATATTTCCGGTGAAAATATTTAATTTTTTTTTTCTGTAGGAGAAATATAGATAAATATGGTTCATTCGTGATTGATCGATCAGGTTATATTGAGGGTGATGAAAACTACAAAAAAAAAGTCAAAAATAATCATCAAGATATAAAAAAATGATACTTAGTTCTAGATCTGTTTTTTTTTTAATTAATTAACTCAAGCCATTTTTTTTATTGCGTATAGAATTTCCTGATTGTTTCTTTCTTTCTTCTCATTTCATTACCTTTAACTTTTGGGTTGCTTGGTTTAAAAGGGAATTTTCATTTCAAAAGACTTTCACTTTTTTTTTTAGGTGTGTGAGGCTCACATTGCCCCAATTTATATGTCCGACTTAAAAAAAAAAAAAACAGACGGCAGAACTAAAGAAGAAAAAACTAAACGCCTTTCTTTAGATCACCCAAATTAACTTGTTTCCATTAAGTTTTGCTATTTTCTCCTAACTACCTATTTAGTAAGTATAGTTTTACACACATTTTAAAATATTATAGATTCATCCTACAAAGTTTACTGATTGATATTTGTTTTTCATTATTGTTAATTACTCAATTAATTATATGTAGTTGCTTATCTTTTAACATTCACACATCAAGCTCTAAAAAGGGAGTTTTTTTTTCAATTCTTATGATCTCATTATATCTCATCATCATCATCATCATCATCATCATCATGATAATGCATAATTTTAACTTTAGTTATTTTTCTCTTGGTTTTTTTTTAAATCCTCCTCATCATCATCATCATGAGTGGTATGACAACAAGGTGAAGACAAGATGACAGTTAAGTTTTTTAAAGTGTTTATGACAGTTTTTATAGCATTTATTAAAAAACAAACATTAATATGGTTTTGCTTATTGTTAGTTAGTTAGTTTAACTCTTCTGTAGTAAGATGTTGTTGAAGTAACTGGCGGAAGAGCGAGAAAAGGAGAGACAAACGGTTAGTTTTTATTGACCTCCGAAAATTGTTTCTTTTAAAAAATAAATTATTGTTGGCTTAGCTTTTTTCTTTATTTTTTTTTTTGTCAATTTAAAAAGTGTCGTATTCAATTGTTTGTTTTTTATATGCAAATTTGATGTTTTTGTTTAGTTTTTGATCGGAATGGATCGATCCATGATTATTTTTTAACGACAGCGAAGAAGCGTCCTCTCTCCATCCATCATCATCCCCTTCCCCAAACGGCGACAAAAAAAAGGTTTAGGTTTAGGGTAAAAATAATAAAAGGATGGTTTAAAAAAATATGCTTAATCATCTTCCTTTATTCCTCCTTTTAAAAAGAAAAGGAAGAGGAGTTCACAGTTTTGTTTCAGATTTTCAGATTTTTTTTTAGGTTTTAAGTTTTTAAATAGTTTTTTTTTTCCTTTAATGATTGTTGTTGTAAGAAGAACAGGCTGTTGTATGTTTTTTTTTCCACAGATAGATAGATATATTTTAGGTTTACTTAGACTTGTATGTATTTTTATATGATCATCATATCATATTACATATTACAGTTTTTTTTGTATAATAATAATAATAATAATAATTAAATGTATAATTATATTTTTATAGTTATTTATTACATACTTATTACCAACTAGTCCTTATATATATGTATTTATTTTATTTAAAGATTAAAAATATTGTTGTTGTTTTTTTCTCTCTCTCTTTTCATATTTTTCATCCTCCTCCTCCTCCTCCTCACATTTTTTTTAATAGAAATTAAATGACACACAGTAAATTGTGTATTACAGTTGGATGTACATTTAGGATGTACATGAGAAAACTTTTTTTTAACTATCCATACCTAACTAGCTACACTCTATACTTAATTATAATCATTAATAAGATGTAGAGTTTTTTTTTCAAAGATTTACAATGTTTTTTATCGCATTTTCTTCTTTTTCTGTTCTCCTTTTTTTAAACTCATTACAAGAGAGAGAGAGAGAGAGAGAGAAGCACACTTAAACAAGCACGCAGGAAAGGACGAGGACGACGGTAAATTTTTTTTATTAAAGAGAAGAGAAAGCATTTATATTGATGATGACGTGATATAAATGGACAATTAGTTAAAGATTGAAATGAATTGTTTCAGTATCCAATCTTTAGTAGTATTATCATCATCATCTTTAGGAGTTCAACTTTCTTTTCCCACAAAATTGTATTCCCAAAAAGAAACTTGACAAAGGGAAGATATCTAACGATGACTACATAATAATGGTCAGAGTTTTTACATAAAATTAAGGAAGTTAACTGAAGCTTTTAAAAATTTGAGAAAAATGAAAATGGAAATGAAGCATTTTTTTGTTTTTAAATTTAAATTATTACTCTGAGCTGAGGAAAAAAAAATAATAATTATTTATTTTTCAGTTTATAGTTTTATTAGTATTCCTTTTCCTCTTCCTTGTTGTTGAAATAAATTAAGCTCATTGCAGCTTTGCCCATGTGACATGACTTGATTGTTTGCTTTGTTCTCCAAGGAAGTTATGTATTATTAATTAATTAATTGTTATATATAATAGCAACTGACTGGCAAATTATATATAATTTAAAATATACCATTTAAAATCAATCTTATCGACGGCCTCTAAAATTGTGTCTGTGCGCCATATTGTCTAGCTAATTGTAAAAGCAGTATATTTATATTTAATTGTAAAAACAAAACGAACTGAGCGAATGAATGAAATGAATGATGGTTGGATTGGATGTCGTAAAAATCTATTGAGACTTCTCACGGGAAACAAATTACTTAAGGAAGTGTTAAGTAAAATATAAATGACGAGCGGTCAACCCATTCTTTAAATTTTTTTTTTTAATTTTATTATACATGAGTTAAAATAATCACCTTTCTTCATCAAAAAATAATAATAATAGTTCATTTTTTTTTCTCAAACGCTTCCGCGCTTTTCATTTCACTTCACAGTGATTTATTTTTATTTTTGGCAGCTCCTAAAATGTTTATAAAATGGCAAATAGTTATGTAGCTATTATTATATAATAATAATAATGACAGAGACGAGGGAAAAAAACAGAAAAAAAACAGCCAACAAAATATCTTTTCTCTCAAATGTAACCCTTTTCTCTGGGATTATTACAACATGACATATTTATTTTTGTTTTCTTTTTAGCATCAGCTTTCCGATCTAATCATCACCATCATCATTGTCCTTTTCCAACAATTAATATAATTAACAACGGAAGAAGAAAATATTACACAACCTTGATTTTGTTAAAACCTAATTAACTATAAACTAGCGAAACAAAACACAACTCTTGGAGGTGGAGTGTACTTCCGGTTCAGGACATTGCACACAACCCTATTATGGTAAAATTGTGTGACGACGGGGGAAAGGGGAGGACACAAACAACAACAAATATAGTAATAATAAGTCCAAAATAAAAATCATTTAACTCTTTTCTACTTTCCCTCCCTCCCTCCCGATTGATTGCCTTGCTTTCTTTAAAACTTGTTTAAAATCATCAAACCTAACTAATATATAACTTTAACTTAAAAGACTTCAATGCAATAATTGCAGTAGATTTTCGTGGCTTCCTCCACTCAACAGTATTAACTAACATAAACCATATAATAATAATAATAATAATTAACATAAAAATTATACCTGAGCACCAATTGTTTGGATTGATTCATGTTTTTTCTTCTTCTTTCTTTCATCATCTTCTTGTTTCATTACGTAAGGACGTAGAGCGTCATAGAATCTACCTTAATTAACTAAATTAGTACAGGGCTCCTCTCTGTCCTGTTACATCATGACAAATTTGATTAAGGTTGTGTGATTGATTGATTGATTGATTGATTGATTGGGAAGTTGTTTCGGTTCCTTCATATAAATATACAGAGATTTAGGTAGTTCCTTGATTGATTCTGCGATAACCCAACTATAACGTAACATAACATTTTTTAGCTACAACTATAATGACGGTAAAATTATTGAAAATGTTTAACTGGAGTGCTTACAATAAAATTGCTTGATCATCCCTTTTCAAGTATTTTTTTCCCCTTTTCACCCTTTAAACCTTGCCTCAAACAACAAACAAAAAGTGACAAACTTATTACTAGGATAAAATTGCGTATTTTTTTTTAATTCTCGTTTTAAAAAATTGGCTAAAAATTGGGGGTCCTAATTTCCCCCCCCCCCTTCCATTCCATTCCAGATCTCGACATTATTTTTGTTTTGTTTAAAAGTCCTCGGCTGTCCTCTGTTTCAAGAGCCATTAATTACATAAAATTAACTGTTTCCGCAAAATCATGTTGAAAATAAAGTGATCCGCCTCCTAATTCATATCTATCTCTCAACATGTTTCTGTCTTTATCCTTGAATTATTTTTTCCCCTTCAAAGTCGGCTGAAAACTAGAGATAATTAACTAAAATTATAGCTAACAAGTCTAAACCGTAATAATGACAGTGTGTAATTTGCATTCTCCATTAGTTATGTATATATGTTTTTTTAAATTTAACGATTGATTACCGTATTTAAAATGTAATAAGCCGTTTCTTTTTTTCCTGTCCTGTTCATTAAATATCTTTGAAGAAAAGAAAAGAAAAACCTTTTTGTGTCAGTTTTGGATCGAGGGTGAAAGGAGGGAGGGAGGATGATAATTAAATAAAATATATTATTATGGAGTTTAATAACCGGTTATCTCTTCCCCTCCCAATTCGTTATCAGCTCAGCAAGAAAGAAAAATGATGATTGAGAAGAAAAAAAACTCGTTCCCGCTAATTATTTACTACAACACACCTAAATATATATATTCAACTATTTTCCCTCCTAAATAAAGTTGAGGCAGTAAAATAAATTAAAACTGTAAAGTACTCATAGAATAACTTTAATCATAACAATAGTTAGTTTAGCTAGTTCTACCTATAATAATAATAATAATAATAATAATGATTTTTTTAGGGTTCCCCTGATATATTTGTTTCAACAAAGCACCTTATTTTTCTTCTTCAAAAAACGCTTCTTTCCCTTTCTTTTGTTTTTCTTTTGAAACTTATTCCTCCTCCTTTCTTTTTTTTCTAGGATCAACAGGTGTGAAAAAGGTTGGAATGCTGATTCCCCTCCCAAAGAACTAAACAAAGTCTCTCTCTTCTTGAACCTAACTCCAGCCAAACAAGCCTACTGTACTTAAGGTATGGACTTTTTCCAATTCCAAATTACTTAAAACTGTCGTGTCGGGTTCCTAATTTTTTTTAGCTCTCGTTGCGACAATTTTTCTTGCTTTTATCTCAAATAAAAAATGGACCCTGATCATGTACAGAGATATTCTTTCCCAACTGGAAAACAATCAAACGGGACTCACAACAATGACCATTTAAAACAATTTTACACCTATTGCTTAACTCTCCTACTCTCTTATTTAAAAAAACAAAACAACGACAACAATGACGACACCCAAAATAGCATAAGATTAAACAGCTTGTTGTTTTTGTTTCTCTCTCTGTTAACAATCCAACGAGGAGGAGGACTAAGCGGTTTTTTTTGTAAACTTATATACCTAATTAACTATTAAAAGTTACTGATACAAATGACACATAATTTTTTCAAGGACAGCGTATAGTAAGTAATGTAATAGATGTTGAAAAGGTTTTTTTCTTCCCTTTTTTTCATCTTCCTTCTCCCCCTCCCCACCCTCAGTTTAAATATAGTGTGTAATAATTAATCAACTGTGTTAAAAACTAATTATTGTGTTTTATTACAAACTGGTCTGGAGAGTGAATCCTGTTCTTTTTATAGAGGTCTTGCTTTGCTGGTTCTTCCTGGAACTTATATTATAAGTATAAATCTTGATAAGAGTGACTTAATAAGAGACACAACAACAAAAAATGATTAAGCCTTTTTGTTCCTCTTCCTTTTCTTGTGAAGAAAGTTGAAACAACAGTTAACAATAAAACTGTAATTGAATAGTTAACTAAGTTATTATGGAACTATGTAGGATATATATAGTTTTTAAGGGATGATGATTATGATTACCATTTTGTTTTCAATCAAAAAGTAACATATTTGTAATTCAGAGAAAAACAAAATAAAGAGCCTCTAGACCCAAAATCAAAAAAACAACAACAACAACATCAACAACTTATCTGAAAGTTAAGTCAGCTCAACATGTTGGATTTGATATTTTTTTTTGTTTCCCTCTCACAAACGTCGCTTCCCTCAGCTAAAATAAACTCAACTTTTGTCTACTAAAATAGTTACATAATATAATAATAATAATAATAATAATAATATAGAGTCTTATATATAAGTCTATGTAGTAGTATGTACATGTACACGGATTTACACTTCAACATTTGATTTCCTCTCTTAACCACAGTTAATATTAAATATATATTAATAATATAGTTGTAGTTGGTTTCCTGTTTTTCTTTTCTTTTTCATATGCGAACATTAACATTAACATTAACATAGTTGTAAATTAACTTGCTATATAGACTTATGAATATAGATCAGATATTGTTATCCTAATTAGCTAGAGTTAATTATATTATATATTATTATTATATTTATATTTATATTGTGTATGCTCTTGGTTTTCTTCGTCGTCTTCATCTCCATTCTTCTTTTTTTTCTTCGCCGTATCCTTAAAAATTTTGATCCAATTTTGTAATAAAAAAAATTGAATCAAAGAAGCTTGATTTTGTTTTTTGGTTGTAAACTGTAAAAGTTGTAAAGGTTGAGGAGGATTCCTCGAAGACTTTTTTTGTTTCTTGGAAATTAGTAACGTTCTTATAAAATTCTTGTATCTTCTTGATTCACTCTTGTTTTAATGGTTGATTGGTTGGTTGGTTGGAGTTTGGGGGGCGGGGGCTGTATTTTTTGCTTATAGAAAGGAGGCTGTGTTTTAAAAGTCCGCAAATTCTTTTGCACAACGCTCGGTAGATGAGATGCGGAGGACTTCCTCCTCATAGTCATCGAAATTGCTCGTATCACCAGATCCTTTACATTTGGGGATGAAGGGGGCTTCCACCTAAAAGAGTGCGGAGGGGGGAAGAGGGAAGGAGACAAAACACAAACAAAAACAGAAATGAGTTAGCAATTTTTTCCGGGAAGTTACAATGAGAAATTATAACATAACCCGTGTAATAATGATCAAGACGATTTATACGATAAAACATGAAGGTTTTTTTTTTCAAGACGACACATTTTTTTCCGAAAAACAAAACTTTTTTTTTTTGAAACGGTTCCACAACAAATTCATTTCTCTTTGGATGAGGACAACGTGGACAGTAAAAATGGCTATTTTTTTAAGCAGTTTCCCATATATTTTTTTGACTTAACAGTTAAGCAGCAGTTTCTGGGGAATAATTAATTATCTCACATGGATTGGATTTGGGAGGATACAAAATAAAAAATACCCACGGAAAAAGCAACACAAAAAAAAAATGCCATCCCTTGTTGGAACAAACTGACTGACGATGAAGTGACATTAAGTTTAATTTATTTCCCCCCGATATAAAAAAATTGAAATGGCTATATAAATTTTGTTGTTCAGTACTTGTAATTGTGAAAATGTTTTCTTTTTTAGTTTTCAATTTTTTTTTGATTTCTGGCTAGTAACTGAGATAGATTTGGGTTTGTGGTTAAAACTCCTCAAACTGCGTTTGAAATGGGTCCTCATCGGAAATCTTAAATAAATCCCTATCTTCCGGCACCGGCTCAAAATAGCGAGAGTCTCCGGCAAAATTCACTTTCGGCTTGAGGGGAGCCAGATCCTACGCTCCCACACAAAAAGATGAGTTCATCACAATGTTCAATGGAGAAAAATATAATGTTTTATATCAAAGTGTCAAGAAGAAGAAGAAGAAGAAGAAGACTGTTTTTGAAATGTGAGACGGGACACTTTTTTGTGAGATTTTTTTTACCTTCTTCTGGAAAATAGCAATCCAGTCTGTGGTCGCGAACCATCTATGACTTTTGATATCATTTACTCCGTTTTTCAAATTACCGTATCGCTTGGTAAGGTCAACCTGAAAATAGAGAGGTCAAGTCAAGTCAAGTAAAATATGGTTAAAGAAAAGGTTAACCTTCCTCCAATTTATAGATTTTCGTTAATTATAGGTATTGGTCATGTGACATATTGTCTACCTGTAGTAGGTTTCGTAAAAGGTCTTTTAGGTCGTTGGAGAAGTGGGAAGGGAAGCGGACCTTGCCCGACACAATTTTCTCGTAGATTTGGATGGGTTGATCGGCGAAAAAGGGCGGATAGCCGGCGGCCATTTCGAACACAAGAACACCTAGAGCCCACCTGAAAAATAAATAACATAAATAATAAGTTAATACATTGGCACGAAACATTGTAAAGATATTTATTTCAAATGGTCAAGTTTACTCACCAGTCCACTGCTTTATTGTATCCCTTCGACAGAATGATCTCTGGAGCAAGGTATTCTGGAGTGCCGCACAACGTCCACGTCCGTCCTTTCACCCGCTTCGCGAAACCAAAGTCAGTAACCTGTCAAAACAAATGGCCAGAGATTAGCAGATGACCCTGACATGACATGATTCATTTCAATTTCACCCCCCTCCACCATCTAGATCCACACCACCACTCGTCGCCGTCACTCACTCACTCACCTTAATATACCCTTGACTGTCAATCAGCAGATTTTCTGGCTTCAGATCTCGGTAGATCAAGTCTAAATAGTGCAGGTACTCGAATACCAGGACTATCTGGGCAGCATAAAACCGCGAGTGTGGCTCACTGAAAAAAATAGCATTATCCAACAAACATTAGTCCCACTCAACCCATACTCCAGTCCATCCCTCCAAACAAATTTTATATTATAAAAAATAGGAAATCCACAAAAACAAATCATTCATCCCATTCCTCAGCCATCCACATCACATCACACTCAGCCCATTCACACAGAAATTAGATTTCAAGAGAAATACATAAAATGGGAAAAAGAGAGTTGATATATTTTTTACAATACAGAGCTACTAACTACAGGACAAGTTCCATTCCACTACATTCTACAAAAAAAAATATAGAAATGATTAAATAAATGATACAATAATTTAATTTCAAGTAAAAAAAACCGGCGCTTTTTATATTACTCATGCAAACTAAATGAGGGGGAAAAAGGTACTAGTTTTCATACTACGGTGCGGGTGCAGGTAAGTAAAAATATTAAAAGGTGCGTTCTAAAAAATAATTGCAAAATATCACTGTCGTGCAGAAATAAATATAGTCACACTCATCATCATCACCACTTGCTAGTTTCACTCATCATGCAAAAAATAAATAAATAAATAAATAAATAATGGGTGCAAAATAAAAAACTACTCAAAAGCAAACTACGCAATCAACTCTAATTTAAAAAAAAAAATATTTCCCACTCTAAGGAACAAAATTTAAAAAAAAAAATATATATATCCAATCGCAAACTAATCTTACTACTTTTGGTGAGGAGGAGCAAACAATCAATTGTATTTTATTTAACGAAAATTACTAACTACTACGGAGGAAGGAGGATCATCTACTTTACTGCTTTCTATTTCAAACAAAACTAATATAAAAAAACAACGTGCGGATAAATAATTATAGGCTTTCTTTTATATAATAAACATGCTGTTTTTGCTTTAACTTTCTCACAAATCAAAATCAATCTCAATCATCTTCAAAATTATTAAAAAAAAAAATGGAAGCTCTCTAGAGCTCCAACTCATTTCTCTACTCTACTAATAAATAAGCTCCTCCCCTCCCAACTTATCTTGTTTTTTTTTTGTTTTCGAGTGTCTTCAGTATGATCTTACCTAAAACGACCTGTTTTTCTCAAATGGGAAAACATTTCCCCGCCGGGGATATACTCTAGTACCATGTATAGATTGGAATTGTCCTGTAACAAGTGCACACAAAAAAAAATAATAATAAATTAGAAAGGAAGACAGAAAAGGGGAAAGAAAAACGGGACGGCAAAATATAAGAGGCTTTTTTTAAAATATATAAACACCACCAGAGAAGAGTTATTATTTTTTTTTTTTTTTTGAAAATAAAACCCTCCCAAAACCTCCGAGCCCAGCCCAGCCCAGCCCAGCCCAGCCCAGCCCAGCCCTAACGGAAGTATTACTGGACTGGAGGGAGGGAAGGTCAGACGTTCCGGGAGAGCTAAGTTTCCTTTTTTTTTTGACCGCCACGTTTTTCATACTGTACCTAAATCTTCCGAGTCTGCGGAGATGGGAAAACATTTCACCACCGTTAACGTAGTCCATCAGCATATAGAGGTTGGACGAGTCCTACAGTTTTATATAGAAGATAAGAGCTTGACGTAAGATAAGCAGTTTTTTAGCAAATAATGTTCATTGGAAAAAAAATATTCTTACTCCTCCCAGCTTCCCTCTTTCCACAAAACAAGAAACTTTTCCCATTTAAGTACACCCAAATTAAATTAATTAACCCTCTTCAAAAAAAAAATCCTACTTGACCTGGCTCATCGTTAAAAGAAATATATTGACAGTTAGGCTGGTTGGTAGCTCCAAAAACTGCGAGGACTAAAAAAAACCTAACAAACTAACGTAACCATGAATGTAAATCTCTTCAGCTCCAATTTATCTCTTTCACACATCCCATTCCAGTTGGGAGCATCCCCCCTCAACAGGATTCCCCACCTAACTGATTTCACATCATCGCTGCTCAATTAATTCCTAATTAATTCTTGCTCTTATTGCTATTCTTATTTTTTTTTCTTCTAATCCTTCTTGACTAAAAATCGACTGCTACAGATTATACAAATGTTGATTACATAATAACGCCAATTGTTGATTGGTTATGCTTAATTTTCGAAACAATTAATGTTCATAATTTTTTTTTTGTATTTTTAAATTTAGTGTTGCTGCTGCGGCCAGTTTAGTTTGGCGGCCGCGGCGGCCGGGCGCTGACCCACCTTAAAATGATACTTGAGAGTGACGAGGAACGGGAAGTTGATGGCGTGGAGGATCTTCTTCTCGTTCAGCGTATGCTCCACCTGCTTCAACTTGACTACCTTCTGCTTGTCCAGGATCTTCATGGCGTAGTACTCTTTGGTGGCTTTGTGCTGGACCTGTAAAATGCGATGATAATTAGATTAGATTTGACAGTGTTTTCATTATTGGGATGATTATTAGTTGCCAATAATATTGTTTGCGCTAATTTACCAGCATCACCCTCCCGAAGGAGCCTGTTCCCAGTGTTTTCAAACGGTCAAAGTCGTCCAGGCATGATGTGCTCTGAAAACAAAAATAATAATGAAAACCGGCACCATTTAAAACAAACTCTCCAGTATTTATAATTTTTTAAAATTAATTCATGATTTTAACTGCTCAATAATCAGCTTTGACTTCTTACCGGTGATGGATTTCGCCACTTCTCCTCAAAATCTTCCTTCGCCTTTTCCAACCACTCCCGCACTGCAAAAAGTTAAGAGTCGGGATTGATTAGTTAAAAAAAAAAATAAAACATCTTCCATTTAGCAATCAACAAACTCTGTTCCACCTCTCCCCAGCCAGATAGTTAGCCAAGCGGTTTGTGTTCAAAAAAAGTTTAATCAAGAGAGAAGTAAAATTAAATTACTAAAAAACAGAAGGAATGATTATATATAAATATTATATAACTACTGAAGATGAAAACAAACTCATTTCCGTTTTTTTTTCCTTCTTTGACAGAAGAAAATTTAACTGTGAATTAAAAGTTTAAATAAAAAAGGAAAAAAAAATATATAAAAAGAAAAGAAAAACAGACAAATTGCCCAGATACTTTTTTAAAGTGTGTGGTAATTTTTGGTGGTAATTTTTTTTTGCTGTGAAATTATATATAAATATATAACTGTTATAAATTACTTAATTAAAGTATAATAATAGTAACAATAAAAATTGAAGTTTTAAAAATATGATTTGGCTTTGCATAGTTAAGTAAGTAAGTAGTTTTTAGTAATTGGTTTAGATATTTAAAAACGATTAAAAAATCTCAGTTTGTATATTTATTATATGCATCTTTAAAATGTGAAGGAAGTTAAAAAAGTTCAAAGCAATTCGTGTAATTTGAGAGCTAGAATGCTTCAATTAATTTATGATGGGGGCATTATTGATCCCTGCTAGTTTCAAAAAGTTGATATTATTATCGGAGTTAATTGAGTTTAATAAATAGCGTAAAAAATTGCAGTTACTAAATTGTAAAACGTTTTTTTTTTTTAATCAGTTCATTAATAAATAATTATAAGAGAGAGGTGAATTGAAAATAGTGTGGCGGCGGTGGTGATTGCCAAGAAGATGAACAATTAGAAAACGCTTAAATTATTTATTATACGAAGGTTGAATGTTTTTAGATGGCAAAACAGAAGAGCAATTAGGTCATAATCATTTTGATTAGTGAAAAAGAAAAGAGAGATTTACTAATTGTAGATAAGTTATTTATGTCCCGAACAACAGGTTAGTTATATTAGTTTTTGCAAAGTCCGCTAATAGTTCGTCGGTCTAGCCTTCCGTTTTTCTTGACGGACGACGGAAGGAAGTCGGTTAAAAACAAAGTATTCATTAGAGGAAAACGCTTTCCAACTACTTGTCAGGAAAGTTAAAAGACAATCATAATAGAATCGCTTTTAAACTCTCAATCAGCTAGAAATCAATAAACCGCCAAATACATGTCATTCCGACATGCAAGATAAATTGCACAATTAAATCCATTCTTGAATTCATAATTCATTTTTCTTTACCTTCCCATCAACTTACTTTTGTAAAATTATTTATAACCAACTAGTTATGAAATTGCGGGGTAAAAAATCACTCCCAAACCAAACTAGAACCACAACCGCACCTCCATTCTCATACTCCTCCACCACCTCCGACATTTTTCGGGAGGGTCATGGAATGGCAGAACGGAAGGATGAGGCGCTGCTGTTAACAACCCAACTTTGAACTTCAAAAATTTAACACCGGAGCAGTCATAAACAAATGATAAACTGTTTAACTGTCATTCCAGGCTCAAATTAAAACTTAGGAAGGAAGGTTGGGTGGGGTCAGCTCACAAAACACTGAACAGAATACGACCCCTTCCTCCATCTCCAAAGCTCTCCCATAAAAATGACATATGAAAAGGTCAACAACAATGAAGTCAGCCGGTCGCAGCAATCGCAATGCAATCGACCGAAGCAGCTGACGAAAAGGACAAACAGCCTGTTTGCTTGTTTAGCCAAGCCGAGGCCCACTCATTGAGGCCACCCAAAACAAATCAAAAAACATTAAGCCGTAGCACATTCCCCCTCCCAACCCCTCCAGCATAGTTTACTCCAGCAGCGCACCACTCCTCTAGTCCTCTTTACTTCACTAGTTAATAATAACTGGGAACTTTGACACCGGTCAGCGTCCATTTTATGAATTACATGCCAACTTTAACGGCACTTTAAATCCCATTTTGCCTTGAAGCTATTATTGCGTCACTTCGTATGTAACTTCTTGAATGTTCTACGCGAACTACTCCAAAACTAACTATTGCTCTGATGATGATGGAGGGACGATGAGCTCTAACTAAAATCCTTCCCGAGCATTACAATAAATTTAGCACACATGCGGGAAAAAGATCTCTTGAAACAAAAACATTTTCATTTTGTTTGTGCAGATTTAAAAAAAAAAATAACATGCATGCACGCGTCGTGCCTGTCTCCCTCCCCAACCTCCAAAAAGTCCAAAAAACCCATCCTGGCTTCCCAGACGTTTATTTCTTCAACAAAACATGACAAAATATTTAAACTAAAATCCTAATCATCCTTTTTTCTTTTTCCTCCATCCGTCCTCCCAGCTTTAAACAGAGTTTATAATAATAATAATAATAAAAAAAAATCATGCATGCAAATATTTCTCTTTGCGTAATATTTGCAAATATTGCATTGCAGACACATCTTCAGACAGACGAACACAGTTTTCTTTTCAGAGTCTCTGGCTTCCTCCGTCCTCCCCTCCCCTCCCCTCCCCTCCCAAAAAAAATATATATATTATAATATGTTTTGACATGTTCGAGATTGAGAGGAAAAACGAGTGCAATCTGTTCTTACAAAAATGTATGTAAATATGCTCGAGATGTATGTCGACGTCGACGCTTGATTTAAAATCGCTTGTTAAATTTAGAGTGGAGGAGAGTTGTTTGGAGTGCTTCTCGAGCTTAGCTTGGAGCTCAGCATGTCCGAAGAAAAGAAGACGTCATGTTCCCGTCTTGCAGAAAATTAAGCGGGAACAGATGTAGCTCCTTTAATATAAAAACTAAAAACGTTTTTCAAAAAATTGCATCTGTATTTTTATTTCCCTCCAATTGATACTTACACACGGAAGGATGGAGGGATGGAGGCGAATAAAAAACATGTTCCTGTTCTCATCCATGACCCTGGCAACTTTACTTATCGAGAGAAACAGCTTATCACTCTGTTTCATTCCTCCACAGCACTTAAAAAAAAAACAAATTGGAACTCTCTTGGGAAAAAGTGCTGACTTCAATTTTTCTTTTAGAGATAATCAGTCCGATCCGATCGAAGAATGGACTGGAGGAGTCTCTTCTGGAGTGGATTTTAGCTTATCGTTAGTTAAATTTTTTTTTTGGAGTAGTCATAATCATAAAGAGCGATAAAAAAAATATTCACTGTTCCTCCCTCCCTCCTCCATTCTCACCGGGGATCAGTTCTGATCAGATCTCCAGATCTGGAGCGTGCATATTCATGCGAAAATTTATTGCTTACGTAATATGCTTGGAGAGAGAGAGAAAGCATGAAGAAAGAAAAAAATGTAAAGTATATGGAGGAATATTGTTTTGTTTTTTTGCTGAATGAGCAATTTTTTTTCCTTTCTTCCTTTCCCCTTTTTCTACTTTTTTTTTAACTTCATCCCGTCACGGTTATCACTTGGTTGTGTGATCCGATTCCAATCTATTCTCCATCCTCCAAGAACTCTCACTCTTGTCATGATGAAATTTTTAGCAAAAAATAAAATAAAGAATCCACCCATTTGTTTGGTTAAAGGAATTCTACAAGATAAGATCATCATCATCATCATCATATTTATCCTCCACTTTAATGGAGGAGGAATTAATTGTTTTTTTTTTGCCCTGGATTAATATTTTTGCTCCTTCTCCTCCTTTTTTTTAAACTAAAATGTCACGTTCTTCCAATTTCTTTTTATATTAAAAACACGCTTATTTTACTTTCCCCTTTCTCCAAAGCAGCTTCAGTTAAGAGCTGCGCAAACACGGGCAATGACAATGACATGACGTGACAGACAATTAGCTCCTTTTTTCCTCCTCCTTTTTGCCCCTTTTCCATCCTATTTTCCGCTCGCTATACTCTTAATAAGGCGGAAGTGAAAGTAGTGAAAAGGATAATAATATGTAATAGGTTCGGTTGAGCTATATCATTATGCCCATAGAAAATTGTTCCATCTGGCCCCTCATTATTATTATGCCACTCCCTTTCTCTCCTTTGTCATTTCCTCTTCCTCGTTATTATTTGTATTTTCCCAGGCAGGGAAAGAGGAGGAGCAGCAAGAACAAAAAAACAAGCAGAATCTTCCCTCCTAATAGGATCTAATTATGGTGATGGGACTTTTCCTTTCTTTTGTTTTGTGTTTCCTCCTCCGAGGAAAACGGCTCATTAAAAAAAAGAGATCAGTTACAAAAAAATATCTTCCCAAACGACAACAACAACATTCATTGTCCAGGGAGAAGAAAAAAAGAAAGCTGTCCATCTTTATGTTCTGTCCCGCTCCATCTCATCAGAAGATTTTCTTTGAAGGCGATTAAAAAAATGCCATAGTATATCTGTAGTAGCAGCTTCCTGTACCCCTTCAACATGATCAGATCAAATCATCATGAAGCAAATTAATATCGATTTTTTTCTTCTCGCGCCCTTCTTTTTGGGCTGTTATGTCAAGCCATCAGTTTCGCATGGCTCTAGTTGGAGTTGAAATTTTGTTGCCATTTTCCTTCCTCCCGGAAAGAACCCAAATTTCGCCCAAGTTGGCAATCCAATCCGGGATGAATGATAACCTCCATACTACTCCAATATACCATATTATTATTATACATACAATGACTGGGACGACTTGACTTTCTACTTTTTTTCCGGCTAATATGGAACTACCTAATGTCGCGGAAAATAAAACGAGCAATGGAGGGGAACACCGGGAGGGAGGAAGCTAATGTCAGGTTATCAAGGATGGATGATAAGATGGGATCATCATTCTCAACCTGATCCACATCATCATCACCACCAACTACATTCACTATCCCTATCTATCCCTCCATTTTTTTTTATAGGTCTCTATCCATCCCCATTCCATTTCCCTCCATTTCCCTCCATCATTTGTTTTGGGAATGTTGGACAAGAGCCATTCATTCCAGGACATATGTCTTTCTCATTTCCCTGTGGAGATCTCATCATCATCATCATCCTCACAAACAGCCAGACATTGATATCCCTTCCCTTCCCTTTTTTTTTACTGTTATTGCTCCAATTACCGTTTTTCCTCCCAATTTTTTTTTATCCCCTAATAAATAAATATCATGTTTTTTTATCAACACGGACGAGGATGATGATGATGATGATGATCAACGTATTTTTTTCTTCTTCCAAGGGAGGAGGAAATCAATTAAAAAGATAGTGAAAAGAGATAAATTCCCGCTTCGCTGCTCCACCGCTACCATGAAATAAAACGTGCGCGTTTTGTGGTTTGCTCCCACTCATTATTACATAACATTTGGGGAGGATTGGTTTGGCTATGGCTATGTCTATGGCTATGCTGGGGAAAGTCCTCACACTTTCACTTTGGTGGAAAAGTATCAAGGAGGACTGGGATCTCCCCACATCTTTTCCCCATCATCATCATCATCATCATCCTTGAAAGAAAAACGGGTTGGAGAATGGGATCATAATTGTGATTAGGTTTCGAGCAGGGGACACCATCCCATTCCCACTTTCTCCAGACTCAAGAGAAAGTGGAAGAAAGAAAGAAAGAAAAATTTATAAAATGGATGATGATGATGATGATAAAGGCTCATCAGCATCATCTTGCTTGCTTGCTTTATATTTCATAAGACAATGAAGCCTGAGCTTGAGCTTGTCCCCGGTCCCGGTCACATGACTTGACTTTCTCTCCAGGATTTTCTTGCCTCGCTTGGGGGAAAGTTCCATGAAAATAATTTCCCTTGTACAGCTTGATCATTTTCCCTTCAGCTCCCGGACTAAAATAGATGGAGGAACAAGAGACAGAGACAGAGAGAGAGAGCCAAAGACATGATAATTATTTGGAGGGGCTCATGACGCTCATCTTCTTCTCCTCCTCCTCCCAAAAACCTTACGCTTAGAAAAAAGATATGATGATGATGATATTATACATAAGTATAGCAACAGGAGCTATATAGCTACTAGCTATGTGTCTAGACTCCATTATCTGTCTCCTATTTACTTTACACATGACATGACATACTTTTCTATTCAATTCCCAAAACCTGGAAAGAAAGACAAAAGGATACGCGGCTTCATTATCATCATCCAGCAACCCAAGCTACTCCTCTCTCCCTTTCTCCTCCATCATCTGTATATTGTAGCTGGAGACTTTCACTCCACTTTCCCCTCTTTTATTTTTCCTCCCACCATATAGCCAAGTAAAGATGATGGGACTAAAATAGAAAAAAAAGGCTTACGCTTAGAGCCATCACCATCATCATAATCATCAGCTCCGCTCCATCATCCACTGCATATTATAGACTATATAGCCAACTTTCTCTCTCGTCTTCTAAACTTCAACTTTTCTTCCAAGCATCATCATCATCATCATCGTCATCGCCATCCCATCGATTCCTTTTTCTCCTCAAGCTCTCAGCGAAAAAAAAGGAGGAAAACCACACACTCCAATATCATCATCCACTCCGCCACCACCATCGTATTCCTCCACTCCAAAATCCCATCCATACACACCCGGTCGTACATAGTATAGTGTGGAAGTAGTGCCTATTCCAAACTCCAACTATATTATATTGTTGGATGATGGGAGGAGGGAAAGCGTGTACAGCTCCCAGCTCAAAAAATTTGCTCCAGAGTGATGTGGCCAGCTCCGGGAGCATAGTTGGAGAAAGCTAAAGCATCCACCAGAGAGAGAGAGAGAGAGAGAGCTGACGGAGAAAGCAAAAACCTTTTCCTTTCACTTTCCACCTGGCTTCCCATCACTTCCCTCCCAGTACTACCTATACCTATACGCTTATATATGACTCCTTCCATCAGCGCTGCCACATATAACTACTACGTCAGTACCTTGACTGGAATGATGTGTATGCCAGCCAGGTTTTTTTTATTATCAGGCTTGTAAAGCCAGCCCAGAGGAGAAAAAAAAAGGAAAATGAAGACATTTTTTTTCCTTCGTTCCTTATCTGTTCCCATCTCCCAACTTATTAGACAAGATGCTTATCTTTTTTTTTGTTTATTCCGTCTCCAGTCCCAGTCCTGGCTCCGAGCGAGCCTTCTAGCTCTCTCACTCATTCCATTTGACCAGCACCCACAAAATTTTTTTTTTAGAACTGGGCTATACGCTTGGAAAAAAAGAATTATTAAAAAAAGAAAGTTGCACATTTTTACGACTGCGACTTTCATAATTGGGAGGGAGGAGAATGCTTTTTCTTTCTCTCTCTAAACTTCAAAAGTGAAAGTTATTTTTTTTGTCGGATGGAAAATATGTGGACCAGTCCCTGTAACCATCTCATCACTGTCTATGTGGAAGTGAGGCGAAGGCTCGTCCTTTCCATCATT
>JAQIWX010000276.1:0-20375 GCA_034696785.1 Lepidocyrtus cyaneus | reverse complement strand
TATTTTGCCGTTTTTAGGGTAATAAGTAATATCATATTTCCTGATTTTAAGGTCATAAAAATCATAGCTCTGGTTATTACTATTACTGAGATTGCACGTAATTCCATCATGCTCATTCTATATTTCTAGCCTCAATCTCAGTGTTGCTGATGCCGGTCGGTATACAACAACATGGCATGTTCTTATCATTACGGTAATATCTATTACCTTTCTCACCGTCTCACTTCCCCTCTTTTTCTCCCCTGAAGAAATCAAGAAGAAGATGAGGGAAAAAATACTTTTTGCAACAAAAATAGGAATCAGTTTATTTCATTTCATGTACAAGAATACAGTTTAGTCCCGTTCCCTTCAACTAGTAATGCACAACAACTTCAATATTTGAAGAAAGGCCTTACACACGCATCCATCCAACCATAAACAAAGATCCTCTATCCCTCAAGCTTACATAAAATGTGCATAACAGTTTCTGCTTCTGAAGGTATTCGTATTACAACTTTCTTTTAAAGTAAATACCCAAGTAAAATCTGAGCAAGCGTTTTTCTCCCTTAGCTCATTCTCGTTTACCATCGGATCGTCAGAACAGGTATTATCCTATCATCACATCACCCATCTCTCTCATATGAAACATTTTCATAGGATTTGTTTTCATACCTGTCTCCTCCCTGATTACAGGTGAGTAGGGATTTGCACTTTTTTAGGTACCGAGATATTCTACAACGTAAGGATGATACGTAGCCTGTGGAAAAATATATGCGAACAATGCAATGAGCAGGTATACCTTTCATACTGCACGTCATTCTCGTTTTTACAGAAACTTATACGGATTTTCATCGTATTCATGCTACGTAATTTAGTTTACCCTTTACTCATATATATTTTTATGTAAGTTCGTGCTTATAATAATGAAATAATATAAGAAGAAGAAAAAAATGCTCACACGGTATATGATTTTTTTTGCTCGCTAAAACTTTTATATGTACATAACAGTATAGGCTCTTCTTGGTGCTTGCTGGTGGTGGATATAGCGTAACTGTCACGAATACATAAAAGTGAGCATGTGAATGCATCAACATCATCATTTTCTAAATATTTATTTACCTGCACAATGTGGAGGAGAAAAAAAACATCCCTTTACTAGAAACGCTCTTGTGAGTACTTTGCTCAGGTAAAGTTCTCATGATCACCGTAATGTACAGAAGAGGATCCTCTTTACTCTTGCTGAAGTTAATTTAATACAGCTGAGACTATTTTTTCTTTTTCGAAAATCATAGATAGTGATTTTTACAATATACATCATCATAGGCATCAATTTTTTTATTCTTCTGTTGTAAATTCTTTTCACAGTGCATCTTTGCTTGTAAGACGAAGGATAGCATTCAATTCAATTCAATTCTACGCATTGAGTGCAATGTTGAAGATGAATTGTATTACATTTTGGCATAAATGTATCGAGTGCTACAATAGGATCGAGATGATTGTTAGATGAGGAGAGGAGATTATATATTATATTTTTTGCGTATTGTTGGTTTATTGGTGCTACCAAAAAATTATTCATCATCTCGTTTTAATTCAAGCTTAAACAGTAAACTGTTGATACGAGTTCACGGATCTGCTTTTTATCAATGAGATAAATGATGAGGTTTGTATTAGTATAAGGAAGAGATTTGTGCAAATTCCGAAGTTTATTTTTATACAAGAGTTGGTTTTTTTTATTGGGCTTGACCGATGAGGAGCCTTCTCTCTTATCTTGACGTGAAACAGTAAAAAGTGAATGTAGTTCAATATCAGTATAGTGAAAAGTGTGAGTTGGGTGGATGCTGCCCTTCAAATAAAATACTGTTATTATAAAAAATCCCAATGGATTCTGAATTTTGGATGGGGTAATAAAAATCGGGATTGAGGAGACCAAGGCTGGAGAACGATAATAAGGTATTTATTATTGATATTGGCCATAGCAGTACTCGGTGGTTTTGTACTACTTATGTTATTAATTGATTTCGCACTTGTCGAGTAAAAAAAAGAGTTTTAAAGGACCACACAATGTCTGGTTGTTCGGTACATAAAAATCCTTTTGTTGACGATCAGTGATCTGATCATTTCTCATTCTTTACTTGGAAATGCTAATCTTATTAGTGAATTGCATTGCATGTTGATTTTTATAAATTATTCAAACAAAATATAAAAATACGAAAGGGAATAAGTGGCTCTGATTCGAATTTATTCTTGGAAAGTAGATGATAACATGGATTCTGAGGAAAATAAAGAGCTGCGTTAATTTAATGGAAATGTGCATAGTTTATAAATAAGCAAGTAAGTTATAAGCATCTAAAATGATAAGGAGCTCGTTGCATTTTTCTGTTCTCGGGTATGCAGTGAAGGGTGCGAATTTCAGTGTAGTTTAGTTTTATCAAGCTTCCTTTTCCGTTCTGTGGAAACAATGAAAGCACTAGATTTACATATTACATACGAGTACCACATCCATGAATGACTAATCGCGGGTGAATGGGTATAACCACCGAGTAATATTATTTGTTTTTCAACAAGTTAGTCATGTACGGGAACTCCGTAATAAAAATGCAGTAAAGCTGCGCTCGTGCATTGGAACAGTACATTGTAAGTGCAATCAAATCAGAAGCTTTCTTACCACACCGGATGTAGTTCAGTCAGATTACGACACGATTTGGACGGAAAACATTTGTCCAGAGTTTTCTCCCACGCGGAGTTATTTATGTTGGCGTGATTTTTTTCTCAGGGAGAAGAAAAATGCTTCTGATATGGTATACATATGCATGTCTGATCTGGCTCAATTAGCTGTACAAACAACAAAGCATTTTCCTTCCTATTACGCATAATGCGTTCCATTTTTTTACGGTATTCGTATTCGTACGAAAATAAAAATTCCTTCACTAGCGCTTTTTTCATCTAAATTGTGATACTTTCTTTCGGATTGCCACCAACTGCAATAGATATGCACTGATGTTGTCAGCAAATGTAGGCTCCTCCATCTGCATTGTCTGGCAATCATTTTGAAATGCCTTCATGATTTTTTATAATTTTGTATAAAAAAATGTACAGGGCTAATTTCCATTTGTCCCAGTAAACAGGGGAATGCAGAAAAGTGGCATGAGACAGAAAACAATCCTTTCGATAATGAAATAAGCGACACCGGTTTGAGTTTGAGAGCTCATTACATTGTATTATATTATAGGTGTACCTAATGTAGTTTGCAGTCATACTTATCAGAACAACATTTACCTAATAATATTTTTTCCTAGTTTACTCTCATGTTCCCTTCTTCTGGCTCACTGGCCTCACAGCCTACTTTTGAGTAAACGTGGATCTCATAGCCAAGCCAAGAGCCATATCACTATCGTTGATAAATCTCAAACCGTTGCTGTTATTATTATTTATTCATGCAAAAGACAACAGGCCAATATTATTATAACCAGTTGGGTATGCCTAAGAAGTAAAAATGCAACAAGCAAAAGCGAACCCCTTTTCTTGACTTGACATATCCTTCTTCTTCTTGATTTCATTCGAGAAAAAGTAGTTTAGTTGGTTGGTATTATAGTTAGTTCGCCTCTATGACAAGGAGCATTGAAAAAATCTCAGCAACAGCACAACACTGCGGTGAAATGAACTCGTCATCGTCACTCGTCTAATTCTTTTTTTATGAATATTATTGCAGTAAAGGAAGTTATTACTGAAGCACAATGTTTTCTTGTGAGTATACAATAGAGTCGTATGTAAAATGCGTGTGCTAGCTGATGTGGATGTCTCTATTGTTGCAGTGTCGACTTTTTTCTACACATTCATTATTATTCATTACATGATTGTTGTTGCATTTGCATTGCGTATATTCATGTACTGCATACATATTTTTGCCTGCCACCAACTAACAAAACCGACCGAGCCGAGCCCCACGACGCTTATCCTGGGAGAACTATTTAACCAAAATGTCATTTTATTCTTGGGCTAACAATATTCAGGAATTTCTTTAAAATGGCAGGCGCAGTCCAAAATAAAACCTTTTATAAGAAGACATACTGATGCAGTTCGATGATGAGTTGATCATGTATTCATGCAGGGCTTACTGCTTTGATTTGGCTTGGTTGTTGATTCGTTTACATTTGCTCACAGTTTTATATATTTCAAATTGATAAAGCAAATACTAGAGTATTGTTCAAGGATTATTTTTTTCAATTAGATTTTCAAGAGGTAGTAAACGATATGATTACCAATAGGCTAATCCCTCATATTTGGTTAAATGTGATTGTAGGAGCACTTCAGCTGCAAGTTGCAACAATAGTGACACTTCTCCCCTACCTTTCTCAATCTCATCGTCATTTATCAACGTGAAATAGGGCCATCATTTTATTATTTTTATGAATATTATAACAACAGTGTGTTACTTTTTTGTGCCTAAGCGAGATGTACCAATGTATGTGAGATGTGAGCACATAGCACAATAGACATGTTCGCTATCACCATTGCCAATACGCAAACATTATGCATCCAATATCCTGTATCCCTTTAAAAGGGTCGTGATGTACTATAGGTATAATGATTATAGTAATAGCAATGATATGATGATGATGATGATGATGAGAGATGATCAAGGAAGGAATTTATTCTGGTATGCGAGTCATTAGGCAGCAGAGAGGGAGATCTTAAGGAGCCCACCCAAAACTGTGCCTACAAACTTTCATAGTACAATGTACAGTTTAAATATATGTATGCTTCCTTGTGCAAATATATGCAGTACTGTACACTTGCTCGGCTCGATTCTCTAAAAGCTGAATATATTTGTATCTTATTTGCTAAATGTTTGTTTCATCAAACAACGATAATAAGTAGAAAGTAATTTTGTTGCAAAAGCAAACTGGTTAATGAGAATGGGAAGAGAAAAAAAATAAGCATGTCAACACTATTAAAGTAGGTGCCGAATATGAAAGGTTTGCGACTGCGACAAAGGGACTTTTCGTAGAAACCACTAATATAATTGCAATGTAAAATGGTACATACAAGATAAAATTTGTAGTAATTAAGAAATTGTGTAAAAATTAGTGGAAATGGAAAAAATAATTTGACATTTTTGTCTTCTTTTACAGGTGGGAGTAAATGCAGAGCTCGCGAGTTACATACATCCAGAGATCCATCACGGAATCAGCATAAAAATTACAAGATTGCAGTTCAAATATCAAACTGATTGAAGCCGAAAGAAGGGATTCCTTAAGAAAAAATCAAGTCTACTTTTCAATCAAATCATATTCTGTTCGTTACGCAAGGCTGTAAATTTTTTAATCGAATAATTAAAAAAAAGTTGAATATACATCATAGAATAAAATTTTTAATGTGCAATCCTAATAGGAGACTGGATGTATAATAAACTAAAGTGCTAATAGTGTGCCGCGTTGTTAGTGGAGGAAGGGAATGAACTAGCAAACTCGCTTTGTCAGGCTAAAGAATCCTTAAATTTCTAGAAAGCCAAAGTGAAGAAGCTTGTTTAGAACCATAACCATTTCCTCTCGTCGTAACATGATTGTTTACGCTTTCTTAAAAGAGCATGAAGTCCTCCTCACATAATCGTTGTGGCTGTGAAGGTTTTTACATAATCCCTAATCCCCTTTTCCTTGCCACTGGATTTGGATGTGCAGGCAGACAACCTTATATCATCGCTACAGTTTTTAAAGTTCTTGTGAAGTGAAGAGTGAATCCGGCCTTCTTCGGTTCGCTTGGAAAAGTTTGATGGATGCAGCAGAGGATTCTAATGAAACCCTTCAGAATAACATCCATACTCCTGTGGTAAGTTAAAATAGTCACTGTTTCAAGGTTTTATTTTTCCACTTAGGTCTGCAAGTTTATGGAATAAATGACTCAAACATGTGTATCAATGGGGTTTGATCACAAAGACTGTCCTTGTCTTTACTTTGAGTCTCAAAATATTTTCAGTTTACCTATTTATTTGACCTTCATAGTTGTCGCCAGACAACGTTCCAGCACAAGTAATTTTAGCCATTCATAAATCTTTGTAGTCGGTTTATCTCATTTCTGAATGGAGTTTCTATTCTCCCTATGCCGGTTTCAGATATTTTCCCTCAAAAAAATGTGAGCATGCTCTTGTAAAAAATAATCAGTTTATATTTATAACGAGCATTGCTGATAATACTCGTATTATCTGACTGACATGACTCATTTTCTTTGTCTGACGGCCCCTCAGCTACCAGTCTTTATGGTGGGCTTATGAAAACAAAACTTCCATGAAAAGACAACGAAGTGGTTTGGTTATGAAACAGAAATGCCCACTTACGAACGTTTGTATATGGAACCATGAAATAAACAGTCTTTGACATAAATACTTCATGGGTTTATTAATATTAGTGGAGAACTTAATTCTGCACCTGAACCTTAAGTGCGGATATGTATTTTTCACTAAATGGCTCGATTGCAAATTGCAATAGGATTAGTTTTATGAAAATTGTATGTTTAACCGTTTCATTACAGTCAAGCCGAAATTCGACTTCACGTAAGTGCTTTACTTACTTTAAGTAATTTAGCTAAACCAACAATTTGTTGTTTTTAACCTTGACAATGCTCGGACTTCAGACAAAAAAGTGCCTCTATAATTTCACTGTCATTTTACTGTCTTTCTAGATTCCTTTCATGTTCAAATGGAAACAACTGTTATACATACAACATTTATACAGTTGCGAAAAACCGGACACAGCCCTGTAACATTTCAATTTTCAAAAGGAAAACAGCCATAAACAAATGTACTTTACTTTATTCTGAAAGAATAATTATTTTCATAAAAGAGAGTCAACAAGTTCCCAACAATTATTTACTTGAGGAAGAGCTAACCAGTTCAGGGCTAGTTTAGTTGGGTTGGGGTATTATGGAAAAACTACGGAAGTTTTCAATTCTCATCATGACTCATTATAAGCATGCAAGAACATAGACAGTAGCCGTTTTAATATTCTGACTCAAGTCAAGTGAAAAACAATTCTTGACATGTTTTCCGCTCCACATGCTTTGGTTTATTTGGTGTTGGTGAATCATGGAAAAGGGATTTTTATTGTTCGACATGACATGACTTTACCAGACAACCAGATGGGTTTTAAGACAGAAACTATGTTTTTTTAGCTTGTTTGAGCAAATTCCCTTATTTCCAACGTAGTGCTATTTTGGACGCTATTTCTAAACTTTACATGGCGTTTCCATAGCATTTATGAAATAGCGTCCAAAATAGCACTACGTTGGAAATAAGGGAATTTGCTCAAACAAGCTATTGTAAATTAAGATAATCGCAGTTTCTATTAAGCTATTTTAACTTCACCACCTCATTAATTCTAGCTATAACATAGGATCTGTCAAACGGACTAACTGACTGATTTGATCCATCCCACGCGTGTTCCTCTTGAAACTCTTTCCTCTATTCAATCAAAACGATCTATATGGCAGCAGGAGCATGATGAAAGATCATGCATAGTTATTCAAATTTTAAAGAGAAAAAGTTTTATGCTTTAACAATATTCGTTATTTGAGTGTATAAAAGCAGACATAATTCTTTTCTATATCCAGGCGGATAATTGCATTTTTATTGCGAAATGCTTCTGCTGCTGCTGCCACAATAACATCCCTTGACATTCATGAGCTGGGAGGAATGATTTTTCAAGGACATTCAATTTCGAGAGAGTGATTCGGCTGATTTGATACAGGTCCGGGTTTTCTGATAGACAAATAGATGCATGATACCAGCATGTTTCCGACTTTTCCGAGATGGAAATAATTATTTTAACCACCAATTTTTTTAGAATGATTATCAGTCAAATTTGTGCACTTTGCCCCATACCAAATGGCATGCAAATTTATGATAATGATGCGATTTTTCTAGTTACGGGCTATGATCTTGAAATAATAATATTGAAAGCAGGTTATGGTCATGTCGATTTTGATTAGGTATTAAAACCTAATGATACTTTACCAACTATCAAAACGAGCCAAAACAAACAAAGCTCATTTATCCAGTCATTAAACTTCTTCCAATATGCACTTATTATTCCATTCATACTTTGCCCGATTACACAATACTACCACAGAGAGCAAGGCCACATCCATCCAAATCATCATAATATTTTTTTACGATCTATGAAAACCACCCATGCTGCTGATGATAATGATACGCACAGACATCTCATCTCATTGTGCAAATGTGTGAAAAGTGTGCGAAATGTGTGGGTATGTAAAATTTGTATATATGGAAATGGCCATTTATCTGCATAGTTAGCTGGTCAAAAGCCGTAAGTGGATCCCTCCAGATCTCTGCCTTTCATTGATCGCTTATTGAGCTTATTATAAATGTTGTTTTGTGTCCTACGTTTTTTAAGCAGTTGAAGTTGGAACTTGATTAGGCAATGGCTGCTGCTTCCACTTATTTGAATAAAAAATAGTTCCATAGATCAGCAAACTGTGGCTAACAAAATTGTTGTAATGTTTTCTGCAATAGCAGCTTTCTATAAATACATCTTCTCCAATTCCATGTAAGTTGAGAGAGGTTCATACAGCTAAATAGTCAGCCGTTTTAAATTCCAGCACTGGCGTCAGTCCAGAGTGCAGAGGGGTAGGAATGATCAATTATGTAGTTCTCATTTTCCATGTTCCCCTAATTGCGTCAGACAAATATGTGGAATTGGAAGAGAGCAGAGTCACATTCATCATTATCAAGTTAATGATTTTAATGTGGGCATATCCTGATTATAAAAATTATGATGTCAATGCTTATTATACACATGGAAATCGCAGATCACAGGCCCATCAACGCGTCAAAGATGTAATGTGCTTACAGAAAACACTGCACTGCTTCCAGATTGCCTACCTACAGATTATACTCCCATTTATCTATGTTCTTTCTATCACTTCTCGTTAAAAATAAAATAATGATTAGTCAGATCTTTTTTATTGATTTGACTTTTTTAAACTAATTTAATGAGTAGCAACAAACATTTCAGATTACTACACCACGTTCATGTTACATGGCCATGGCTAGTAGTTTTGACCTCAACTGCAATTTGCAGAGATTTAGCAACTAGCTGTTTGCGCTTGCTGACTTTGTCCGGTGGGAGACAAATTCCAATAAATGGAAGTGTCCGTCCGTGCTGAAAAGCTCTAATTTTGCGTATTACATTGCATTGTATGATATTGGGATTTATGACATCGAGAACGCTATAGGCTTGTTAGTATTAGTTAAATAAACATAACTACATTATATCTCCTCGACCCTGTTCATTTGACTGTGGTCGAGCGACTGAATCCAGACGGCGGCTAATGGCTATACATACAGACCAACATATTTGCGAAAATTAAATAGTTCTCTTTGTTTGCTTAGGATATTAGTTTGAGCTTGCCAAATCGCAGATGCCATTTATCCAGATTCCAAAATATTTCATAATCCGACTAAGTTTAAGCAACTATAAAACCATCCGGCATTATTTTATATGGAACCTTGATTGATGTCTATGGAATCCTCTGCTCCTTCCACTATCTTTTTGAAATGCTCATAACTTGCTTACCTTCTTTGATGATGCTGAAGATACTTTGGCATATGTCATGCAAATATTGAAAATGAATATCTATCTGCAAGATCAATATGGACTCTCTGAAAATATACCCATGAGCTTTACCTGAGAGCAGCAGGACTAACTACAACATACATCCACACAGAAACCGCCACATTTTTGCCCCAGTTTGCTCATTCTTATTAGATACGATATATAAATACCTAAAAGTAGATCTGTTTGCATAGGAATAAATAAATCGGCCTAAAGTCCATGAGCCGAGTGACTGTATAGAATAGATAATAATTTATAACTCCGTTTCAGTCAGTTGGGATCGTATCGTGATGATGATGACGAGGGGGATTTGATAGTCGCAATAGCACAGAAAAATATCATATTTGTTTGTCATTGACTTGGGGAGAATGGGATTTGGGAAATGAAATGAGTGTATCAGATTCACCACATTGCTAAAATATCCAATATCAGTTCAGTTTCTCCGGCAAGCGTCATTGTCAGTCACGTCAACTCTGCATAATAAGTTAATAGCTAGCTTTCAGAGAGCATAATGCATTGGCGTAGGTATTTTCATTTACGTTTAAAAAATAATATATAATCGTATGTTCCATAAACTGCTCTTAAACGACATGCTCCTTCCTTCCAAATAGGAAAGCGAAGAGCTAAAGTCTGAAAACAAGTGTTTAAAAAATAGTTATTCCTAACTAGACTATTTTTGTAAATTAGCAAAATCTTCTATGCAAATTCATTTCAAAATAGAAACTTTTGCATACAACACATCGACATCCTAAAATTTCTTTAAGAGCCAGCCAATAGGTTAGATGGTTGAAACTGATTATTCTGAATAATTGAAACTCAAGTGCAAAGAACTCCAATTTTATTTAGCAGCAGCACAGCTGCAGTCTAAATGTCTAGAGATGTTGAGTTGACTTGTATGTGTTCTTTTGGAATGCAGGAAATATAATAAGTTAAAAGTGTTTAGCTGGTCTGGAGTTGGACTTGGCGTTGGATTCGCTGTCAGTATCAAAGTGTATTGTAGTTATTGAGTTTCACAATCACAATAATATTTATTTGTTTCCTCCACTATATTTTTTTACTACATACGTACGTATTTGTGGGCTGCTGTTAACTCAAATATAAAACATGTTCGGGCGAAAGAAGCCAATCAGTATGAAATTGGATTTATTAAATATGAGTTACTTGAGCTTCCACACGTAGCTAGTTATGTGAGGATGGTGCTAGTGATGAGATGATGACACAAGCCACTAGTCCCAGTCTCATTTACAGGCCTGAACATTCTGCACAAATAAATTGAGAAGACTCAGCTCGGCTAAAGAGATAATAATTTTTCCTGATATGTGCTGACACACAAACAAAAACAGTTTTTGTGAAACAAAGTCAAGTCGGGGAAATTGGATTGGGAAAGGTTCTCCGTTTTACACCATCAGCATCTACATGGGCACATGTATGAATGCATTCCATGGTAAAGCAAATCTGAGAACAAAGTGTGGCTTGTTGAATGATTGGTTTTTTCATGGAGAGAGTAAAATACCCAAAACCCAAGCTTAAACTTAATCCATAAGTCAGGAAAGTAACGTGCCCAAGCGCATGCATGTCTTGGATTTTTTTCTGCTAAGAACTATACTATCTTGGTAAATAAAGATAAAAAGTCTAAAAGTTATTAGTTTAGTCTGTTTTTGTTCTCCTAAGTAAGTTATGTCTCAAAATTTGTGTGTGTGGCAGAAAGTTGCACGTTGATATGGATGAAAGAGATTCCGCCTTCTTCTTTCCTAGTCCCACACATAGTTGTTAGAAATGAGCATATCTTTATGCAAGAGAGTTTTATAGCTCGTAAAATTAAAATTGTCAATCTGAGATAGTTATTGTGTCATCTTCAATTTTGTGTGTAGTTCAGTTCATGGTCGAGCTATTTTTACAATCCAATCTTCTTTCTTTGGGAAAAAATTGCTGACTCCATTCCAAATAGGAATTGTCACTGAGAAGATGACAAAAAATCTTGATTTGGGATTGGGATTCGAATTTGGAATGTGAACCTTCTTCAACTTGACGAACATCTCAGTTTAGTTCTTGTTCTTCTTATATTACCTCAGGCAATAAGCCAAAGACCGTTCTCTACAAATGCGCTTGCCATCAAAAACCGATCTTGAGGAACATGCCGAGATTGACAAAAATACTATCATGAACTTGCTAATAACTTGTTTGCGTGGTGAAAAAAATTAAATGTGCGAGTGCATTACATATGGATCAAGAGAAGTCATAATAATTCCATTCTCAAACAAATTTGTGCGCAGTGCAGTGCAGTGGTGTCACTGTCGTCGTTGTTGGTAGTTAATATTAATTACATCAACGCAACGTCCCGAAGTCATAATTAGCTCAATGTGCAAGCGTAGCACGATATCATCCTTGTTTTCCTTTCTGTATGACTGCGACTGATCTACTAAAGTTGTAAAAAAAAGATCCCATCACATCGCTGCTCCAACTTCCAACAAAGGTTTTGTCTCAAAACCAATGTCAGCGTCCTATAAGACTGCATGGTCGTGTATGTAGTATATGTACATAATACGCTCATAGCAAATGACGGAACAGAAAAACAAAAAATAATTAGCAGCCAGTGAGGTAGTAAATGGTAAAGTAGTTTACTTTACCATTTCAAAATTGAAGAACTATGTTAGTATCCCTGGCTCAACAGCAGATTCTATATCTTCAAACAAAAGCTGAAGAGAAGTGGTCCAAGAATGCGGCAGCCACTAATGCCAAAAGTAATCGCTGTGGATGTGGTGGTGGTGACGCTATCCATGAGAAGCATGATCATCATCACAGTCATCATCAGCATCTTAATGGGAGCATCAATAGCCCACAAAGTCAAAGTGATAAAGAAGGATTTAAAAAGTATTATGAAAAGGAGTTTGGAAAACATCCAGTAGTGGTAGTAGTGAAAGATGGCGACAATGATGATGATGTTACGAACAGAAAAGGTTCATTATCCGAGACGGAGCAGAAAAATATTTATCACCCCAAAAAGGATAGTAGTAATCCTGTTGGTGGCGGTGGTGATTCATTATTGGCCAGTGAGTGTTGTAACTCCGGGACCAAATGCTTTCCGTTGTTCAGAAGGAGGAGAAATAGAGAGCCTCAGAAACAACAGTCCACACCTTCACCGGTTTTCATGAAGAAGGTAGCATGAGTATAGTATACATAAAGTGGCCTGAACCTGAAGACTAGGAAGGTCTTTGTTAGCTTGTTTTTGAGCATGAAATCTAATGAGTCATTTTTTGATACGGATTTGGACAAGCCAAGTTTTTAGAATGAAATCGTGCAAACTTTCACTAATTTTTAAATTTTTAATTGTATTTTTACAGGACAACTGCCGGTTTTGGGGTGAAGAGAAGGAGAAGGATGCGGTGTTTGGTATCTACTTAAAGAAGGTTCGTTACCAACGGCCCTCAGCCATAGTCCAGATTGTACAAGCCGGCGGGCCGCATACTCTCTCGGGTCATTCGGAAGGAGCTGCAGGAGGGGAAAAGCAAAATGGCAGTGTTTCGGGGTCACCAACGGGGGAGGAAGATCAGGCTGAAATTGCTCATCTCATGTGGGAGACAGTACGGATTAAAGTTTTACGAGCGGGGTCATTAGAGAGGGTCGTGGAGGCTGTGGCCAATGACGATACGGATGTGCAGGCAACTCACCTCAGCGTATTTCTAGCAACCTACCGGACTTTTGCAACTGCCCCTCAAGTAGTCCATGAAATCATTACTATCTATAGGAGAGCTACTACGGATATGGTCAGAAAGTAAGTGAAAGCAACAAATTATGATCATTATTTTAAAAAAATTACCGTTTAACAATGTTTTGTAGAATTGCAATTAATGCCATATCACTTTTTTATTTACTCAGGGCCATGTTAGATGCACTTCACGTTTGGTTAGACACATTTCCCGAAGATTTTGAACAGGGGACGGAAGGATTCGACTGTCTCCACAAGACTGTACTGCCATTTTCACATGATGAGAATTTGAAATCCCTTAGTTTCAAAGTGCAATATAAGTTAAGGACGAGGAAAAAGATGAAGAAAGCAGCTTCAGTACACTCCCTTCGGACAGCGTCGCCATTGCAAATTAAAACGTATTGCTTGTTGTCCATCCCGGAATCTCACTTTGCCCGGCAGTTGACATATTTTGATAAGGTAAAAGATTTGACCAGAAATATAACATAGACAATAAGCTTTGCGAAGACAGGTTTTGAATTAATTTCCTCACTTCTAATTTTTGCAGGAACTTTTCCTAAATCTCAGAGTATGGGAGTGTCTCGGTGGACTATGGAAGCGAAGGTGCGGTTGCCCAACGGTGCAAGCCACTGTAGAACAATTCAATGCATTGTCCGGTCGCGTGGTAGCTACGATTTTGTTGGATCAGGCAGCAACTCTTCAGATGAGGGCGAAGTATCTGGATAAGTGGATTCGTATTGCACAGGTAAAAATCAAGGCGAATATTTCTTGCATTTCAGTATACAGAATTAATTTAACATGAACTTTTGTCGTGATTGCAGGAACTGCGACAGCTCAAAAACTTTTCTTCTTTGAAAGCCATCATATCGGGACTGGAGTCAAATCCTGTGTTTCGTCTTTCCAAAATCTGGAATCTGATTTCGAAAGATCGAATAGCAATATACAGCCAATTGTCACAAATATTTTCCGAAGAAAATAACCGGATGGCACAAAGGACGCTGCTGGAAATGGAAGGAACGGCAAAGTTCCCCACACAGTCAAAGAGCCCAAAAGATAGACGATTCTTCACGAGAGTTCTTAGGGGACCTGCTGCAGCCAGTAGATTGGCGGCAGCTGCAGAAAATGACACACCTAATGGAACTATTCCATACCTTGGGACATTTCTAACGGACCTGACGTTCATTGACTCTGCCATTCCAGACCGTGTTCATGGGAGTTTGATCAACTTCGACAAGCGGCGGAAGGAATTTGAAATACTTGCTCAGGTAAACACATCTTCGAACCAGAAATAAAATTTACTTCGTTTTCCCGTCAACTTGTATGTAGCCTTTTAATTACATAACTTGACCTGTTCTATTTGCTATTTACAGCTAAAACTACTGCAAGGGTCTGCAAAAGGGTACAGACTCGAAGAAGACCCCTACTTTACAGCGTGGTTCAACTCCCTAGTCATATTAGATGACAAGGTGGCCTATGAACTGTCCTTGGCAATACAACCAGAAAGGAACCCTATCAAAGGACATCGAAAGAATGATTCGTTTACTTCGAATTCCTCCTCTGAAACTACTGATCAAGGATTGCAGCGGAAGGTATAAATTGGAAATAATTAACAAAACATGTACGACACTGATTGACTTGGGAAGTCTAAAGCCTCACATTCTAATTTTCAAAAATGATTTAATTTTTTTTCAGGGATCGATCCCAAGTTCCAACGAAAGCTCAATACTATATTCACCTGCATCTGGCAACTCCACTGCAAATGGCAGTGGGCTACTATCCGTTCATCCCGAGTCCTTAGTTGTTAAAGTCTCGTCTCCATCCAAAGGGGACGTATTGTACAAGTCTATAATGATCGGGAACTCCGATCACACCCCGAAAGTAATTGCGTCCGCCCTCGAGAAACTCGGAATGGAAGAAGAGGATCCGAAAAACTTCAATCTAGTTCAAATCTTACCTCACAAAGAATTAAAGTTTCCGGTCAGCGCTAACGTATATTACGCGCTCGATACTTCAATACATCCAACAGATTTAAGACTGGAAGTTCGACATAATGCAGCCTCCATTCATAACAATAACAATACAATCAGTCATAGTAATCATAAAAATAGCATATCAAAATTATCAACTCGGTCAAGCTGAAATACTATATTTATGTTTTGTAGTTTTCCGATAATATAATAGGTTTTCTTAGATAGAAACCTAATGAAATACTAAAAATGGAATCGAATATTCATTCAAAGATATAAAATGATGATCGAAAATAGAAAGGAATATGTATATCATAGTGCTTCGCTATTTGAAACGTATCCAGAAATAGAAAGAAATATATAAGGGTAATGTAGCAGCAATACTTGTAGATAATTATAGCATAATTAGATAGCTCGAAGCAATTGAACAATTATAGCTGTGATATATACAGATAGAATCAGGATATTATAGTTTGCAATAAGTTATGGTAAGAACAAATGCTATGAGAATCTGATATAATTTTATACCTAATTTATATAATACTATATTTATATAACTATGTACTATCATCAAGTTCAACGTTAAAAAATCTTACTCGAGGATAAAAATTGTACTCCAACTTATCCTTATTTTTATAATTTTTCGACATTTAATGATATCTGAATAAATGATGAAATGTAAAAGAAAACAGTTTTTGGTGACGTCCACTTTGATATGATTATTCTGCTTATTCCTTATAAATTTTTCAGCTTTTATTTCCAGTCATTAAATACGCATTATGGTACAAAAACATTTTCTCTCTAATAAAGCAACTATTTCTAACGGATCGTCATTATCATCGACGAGTCGTTGTTACAACCGTCTAGCTTTTCGTGGTCGTGGAGGATTCCATGAAATAGGTGTGCAGTCGGTCACTGACACGATATTCATGCCTGCCATTTGCAACCCCTTAACAGAACTTATTCGTCCCGGCCCAAGTCCTTGGATTTTTACTCTAATATTGACTATTCCCTTTTTCTGTGCCATCTAGAAAAAGAAAGACCAAATTATGTCATTTAAAATTAGCCAACGCATCGAAACATTTTACAATTAGATTAATGAATTACAATAATATTTTTCCAAACTTACACCACTTATGGTAACTGCAGTGGTTTGAGCAGCGATATTTGTCCCCTTCCGAGTATTTTTGAAGCCTTCCAAGCCACAAGATCTGTATGCCACTTTCTGTAATCCTGTTGAATCAGTGATGTGCATGATTGTGTTATTTTTAGATGTTTTAATGTGGCAAATTGGCAGCTCATCGAATTTTACACCATCAAAGAGTAAATTAGGGGTGTCCGCATCCGGATATACGTTGTCTTTGCTGAAATACGTAGTAAAACAGCATTTAGCCACCGAACCCAATATTCCAACTCCAATATCCAACTAACAGCCATATAAAAAGTTGGAAACTTACTTAATATTAGTGAGTAGATCCACATCAAGTATCTTTTCTCCCTGGGTTCCCATGTCCTTGATTGGCATGGATTTTATCAGGTCCCTCCGGTCATCCCCTTTCCAACGCTTAATGACACTTGGGTAGGCAGATAAAGTTGGACTAAAGGATTTGGTTTGGGAGAGCTTTGCCGTTTCAAAAGCCCCTTGGCCCTTCGGAAGCAAGGACAAGCTCCTAAACTGCCTCAGTATTGTAAAGTTCATTGTTCAATAAGTCACCTCCTGTCTGCAATGTTTAAGGAATCAATTAATGTTGGTTTACATAAATCAAACATTATTCATACCAAGATTTAATTTAACCACGCACATTTATTCAGTCATATTTATGTTGCTATATTTTTGGGACCAGCTGACAAACATGACCTGCATACGAGTATAACTGAACTTACACGTACCGTTAGGATGACAGCTAGGATGTAGGAAAGGAACGACCAGTAAATAGATAATCACCAAAAAATCCAAACACTAAACTTGCATGTGCTCAGCTATTCCTGTATTTATTCTGCACTGCTAGCACTGACCACTGCAACAGAATTAAAGTTGCTCAATTTTAAACAACTCCTGTAAAAATCTATTTAACAAAGTCACTGTTTCCGACTAATGAATATATGTTCCAATCAAACTCAAGATCACAATCTCAATCTGCTGTAAACTGATTTCAAAAACACTCCACTTCCATTCCACCACACCATTTCCAATATTCCAAACCTTCCCTTCTGAGCTTTCCCTTCATAACATCTGATCTGATGTTGTCTATGGATCATGTATAGATCTGATTATCTGATCCATGTTGCTTGCGTAGCTTGTGAATACAGTGCATACATTTACAGCATTGAAAAGAGGCAGTTTTGTTTTGTCGTCAGTCAGTCGACAGACAGAACGGAAAGAACCGGCAGAAGATTCATGAAAATCATAATAAACATATGCGCGAGGAACTTTCACTTTCCTTATCGGCTGTCGTTACCAGTTTAAGTCAAGTCTGTTTGTGAATTGGTGACTGTCACCCCATCCGTCGAATTGGCGTTCATTTGAGAGTTAAATTTATAGTTAAAAGTTGGATAAAGTCAGAGAATTTTGTTAGGAATCAAAAAAGAAATTCAAAGTATGGTAAGTTAGTAAATTGATATTTTATGTGTCATTTTTAGGTAAGCATTACTTTTAGAAAATGTAAAATTAGCTCAGCAATTTCATAAAACTTATTCAGCATCATCATTAGCATGAAAATATATGTCAGCCAGACAGACACGATTGACTGCCAATGTAATTATAATACATAATATATATATCAACATTCTACAAGCAAAGGCACAGGCTGAGAGGACATTCAAATGAATTCAAATATTTTACAAGAAAAGGTACTACGAAAACGCTAAGGCGCCTCACCTCGAGATCTTACACCTTAGCACCTCATGCCTTTGTTTTTGTTGCTATTTTATCTCATCCCTACCTATAAAAGCGTGTGATTTTTTTTCTTCTAAAAATCTAACGCCTGTACGTAGGTATGTTGTTTGTAGGATGCAGGAGTTATACTCGAGTTAACAATGATAATTTAGCTAATTGACATATGTATGTATCATTTTAACTTGTAAATCTACTCGGAAAGTCGGAAGTTAATCTTAAAGGATCTTGATGATTTGGTGCAAAAACAAACTCTTCCAAGCTTGTAGCACGTTTGAGGTGTTCCGTGTAATTTTAACTTGAACAAGCAATAATCTCGAGAATTGAATGGGTGGATTTGCAATTAAAATTAATATGATGGTGAGTGGTGGTGGTAATTCGCGATAACCATTAGTCAGTCCTCAATTGATCCTTTTACATTGGGAAAACAGAACTAATGGCTGAAAGCCCAAGTTTTTATCCTGTAAATCACTGTTTTAATGCTCCTGATTATGATTGTTTTTGACTAGGATTCAGTTGTCCAAGTTGATGGCTCACATGGCGAAGGAGGAGGTCAAATTATCCGAAATGCCGTCACTTATGCATGCATTCTCCGAAAGAAAATGGAGGTGACCAATATCCGAGCAAATCGCCCCAATCCGGGTCTTGCCTCCCAGCACTTGGAAAGTATTCTGGCTATTTCGAGGATTTCAGGGGCAACTTTGTCAACTCAACCCAAGAAGGGTGACACTCAGTTCGAGCTAAACGGAACCCCAGTGCCCGTCTCAAGCGATGGCGTCTCAACAACGGTCGACCTTGTAACTGCTGGAAGCGTCACACTCAGTATGCAATGCATACTCCCATATCTCCTCAGCTTGAAGTCCCCCTCCAATGTGAAGATAATTGGAGGGACGCATGTCATGAAGTCCCCAAGCTTTGATTATCTCAAACGAGTCTTCCTGCCAACAATCAAGAATATCTTGGGCTATGATGTGGAAGCTGAATTGAAAAAACCTGGCTATTTCCCAAGAGGAGGTGGAATCGTCAACTTGTATGCGAACCCTACTCCAACCTCCGGTGAATTCAGACCATTCGAAATTGTGGAACGAGGGAAGCTTCTACGAACCAGCGCTATTCTCAGCGTGACCCCGCAGATGAAGGATGTGATACCCCAGTTTAAAGATAGGATTTCCTCCGACACCAGAGATATTGAGATACGCATTGTCAGTTTCGCTTGTGTCGAGTACTTACTGGAGTTCGAGAATAACAACGCTGGATTTTCCAATTTGGCGGAGGGTCGGAATCCAAAGGCCAGCCAGGTATTTGATGGGATCAAGCAGGTTCAAGATGAAATGAGAAGATTCTTAAATAGCAGTGCGGCTCTCGATCAATGGATGCAGGATCAGCTAATCATTTACATGGCTTTGGCGAAGAATAAACATCCCGGGAAGGTTTCCTCCATCAAGACCGTTCCTCCCACTGACCATACATTATCCGCTATTCACGTTTCGCAACTATACACTCCAAACTATCCGTTTTCCGTTACGAAAAATGAGGATGAGACTGTTACGATTAGTGTGTAGTCGGAATATGTTAACAATACATTTTTATTTAATGTTAATTTTAATTTGTAAGTCACTTATTTTTTGCCTATGTATCCGTCTTAATGACATGTTACCAAAAAGTCTTATGAATGCTATTTGTGTGAATGTAATTTTGTTTAGTAATTTAATCCAACCAAACAAAATATTAAGTCATGTTAAATGAATAAAAATAAATTTTTGGCAATGTCACAAAAGGAAAGTACAGTTAAAGTTAAATTGAGCATTAAAATGAGGAAAAAATGTTGCGAACCTTTGTATAAAAATAGAAGCGTGAAAAAGTTCATTTAGATTAATTTCTGTTGATTGTACATTCAGCTTCTATAGCTAATAAAATTGTCCTAGCTCTTTTCTTTAAATTTAATTGCGTAGATTTAAGATAATATTTAGTTGCAGCCTACCTAATTGTTGAAAAGTTTACATTACTTCGACGATGTTTGATCCGCATATTTGCTAACTAACCTGGAAGATTGATTAGTTAATAGAAACTGTTACACTTGCCATATCACATCGAGCAAAAAAAACAGTAGGTACGAGTAGGCATGTTATTTGTCATTGGGACAATGACATATAAGATACTCAGATGTATAGGTCAGTCAGCAGTCAGTCTGTCAGTCAGTC
>JAQIWX010000275.1:0-20417 GCA_034696785.1 Lepidocyrtus cyaneus | reverse complement strand
CCGTAAGTTGATTCCATATTTCTTCATCAGAACCGCATCACATTTGTCAAAGGCATTCCGGAAAATCGGAGATGTGGCGTAAGGCTCTGCACCCATCTTGGGGTATTGTGAGCCTTGACCCGTGAAAATAAAACAGAGTTGACTTCCACTCGACTTCACATCTCCAACTTGATAAGATCCATCTCTCAGAACTTTTGCTGCCTCCTTGAAGTTCTTGGCGATGACAACCGCTCTGTGATTAAACGTCGCTCTTCCGACGTTAGCGGAATAGGCCATTAGCGATTAGCGAATCCATCATTGTCGTTTTCCCTTGAACTGAAGAGGTTTTCGTATTTCGCAATCAGTTCTCGAAATGATTCTGGAGATTTGGCGGAAATCTTCATGATATGTAGTGGTCTCTTGTCATCTGTTTCATAGTTACGCGGAGGGGACATTGCGATTGGCTCTTGGAGGATGACATGCCCGTCCGTTCCGCTGATGCCAAACGAGCTCACCCCGGCAATCCTCGGTTCATTGGTCCGACCGGGCCATTGGATTTGGCGAACAGAGATTCTGGCCGGTATGGCTTCCAAACTGATTGCGGGGTTCAACTGTTTGAAATTCAAGTGTTTTGGAATTACTTCATTCTTCATGGAAAGGAGGACCTTGATAATGCCGGTAATCCCTGAGACGGATTCCGTATGGCCGACGGATTCCGAAGACTTTTACAAGCCATGTCTACAGCAACAATGGCGCTGGAGCAGCCACTTTCAGTTCCAATGCTGGGTCCCACAGTCTCCAGAAAGTGGGATAGCCTTGCCGCTCCCGATGCAATGGAGGAGCCCATATAAACCCGGAAGAAATCCGGATCCGTAGTTCTGCTCGCCATGTCCTTGTAGTCCTGGAGCCAGCTTCCCACAAACACGCCGGTTTTAGTTCCACGGAGGGAGTGGGGATCTATCATGGCATCTTCTAAGGCTTCCCACGTGACCTCATGGAGAAATCGTTGTTGGGGATCCAGATACTCCGCCTCTTTTCCACTAATCCCGAAAAAGTGTGCGTCAAACTCATCCACCGGAACGGAAAGGAAGCCTCCTTCCATTTTCCGATTCTGGCAAGGAACATGAGTGCGCTCTCGTGTCCATCTGGATTCGGGAAGGAAGCGAATGGCCTCCTTGCCATTTGCGAGTAGATCCCAAAACTCATCCACATTGTTTCCTCCTGGCAGCCGGAAACTCATCCCGACAATGGCAATCGGCTCTTTTGTGTAGACTTCAAATTGAGTGGAGTTGCCAAGCTTTGACTGCTTCTCAATATCTTCCATGAAAATCTTCCAGCAATGCTCCGTTATAGACTGGGGAAAAACAAACAGGCAACAACAATGAAACTCGGGATTAAGCAAGGATACAAACGGCTTTGTATTGTTTTGGTTCCGTATACCTTTTCCATGCTCCCAAATTGCTTCAACGTGAGCCAAGACCCGTCGGGGCCCAAATCCAGTGGATGGACTTCATCAAAGCTGGCGATTGTCACTGCTGAGCCCAAACTTCCAAGAAGAAAAGTTCCAAAATAAAAAGATGTATTCCCATATTTTTTTTTACTTGAACACCAATAAGTTTTTTTTTCATACGTATCACCATATATTCAATTTTAAACTACCTTTTGGTAGTCCCATCTTGGAGATTGAAATGGGAGTTATACTTTCCGTCAACCTGTTCCCAGTTTGGAACATTGTTCCGAATCCAAAAACTGAAGCCTTTGGAAAAACCCCCTCCGGCTTTATTCCCATCGTCATCATCATTCCAATGGGCAATTTCCCTCAGAGCGTCGCAATGTTCCAAAGAGGGGGTGAACAGGTAGACCATCGAGTCCACGCCACCATTCTCCTTTTCCAACGCTGCAAAATTCTCGTACTTGTCGAAAAGCTCGTCACAGTTTTTCAACACCTTGAGAAGGAAAAGGTATTATGCTGATCAACATTTAAATATTTTTATTCAATGGGTCAATGGACCATGTACGTCTGTACAGTAAATTGTTAAACTTCTCAATCTGTTATGATGGTGCGATTAAGAAATTCGCTAACTTGACTCGATGATGTTCAAACCGGTTTTTGGATTCCCATGATAATGCATAACGCTTTTTGCCATTAACTATATCGCATTGACTGTCAAATAGTCAAATCCTGCCTCAAATCTATTCTGAGAAAGATGCTGAAGAAGATGGACGATCCCAATTTCGTTTTGAGCCGCAAGTTGGCAAAGCTCATGGATAACTACTACATTTATTAAGAAATATTAAATGCCGATTAGTAAAACGTAATATGACTTGCCTAATAAAGTCAGTGCTACTTCTATGGCCAATTATTCCCTCCCGTTTTTATTGGCCCATTCCAGAAGGAGGAATAAAAATTATGTTGCGGATCTACGCAGGATTTAACCATTAAAATTACAACATACATAATATTTTGTTTGTCCAAATCCAAAAGCAAATCGGATGCATTAAAATATTTAGATCCAAATTTTAACGTTTATTTGAAGTTTGAGTTGGTGGGATTGGGAAAGAAGCGAAGAGAAAACAATTTACCCGCACGCCACACATTCCAAAATCATTCAAGCCACTTGATTTAGGTAAGGTTAAGATGGACTGGACAATTAATGTTTTTGGTTTCAAGAAAAAAAGAAATCCTTTTCTGTGCATGTATAAACAGCTAACAACTGAATGGATAGATGATAGATGTTATTTTTTTCTCACGCTCGAGACTTCTAATCCCGCACGTCTGGGTTCTATAAGAAAATCACTTATGTGAAACCGATGGCGTTTCTTCAATAGACAAAAATTCAAATTACATTTTAGCTCCTATTTTCAACATAACATGATCAATTAGGTTATAATTCAATTATCTAGATCGTTTAGATCAATGAATCAAAATCCAAGGGCAAAAAACAATAGAAATTTTTGTTAACAACAAAGCCAATTGGAATCTTTTAGCACGGGGAATGAAAATGTGATGAAATCAAAGTCAAATTGAAAGACACGGCAACTGGTAAGTAACCTGCCTGAGATTGTCTGAAAATTGATAGACAATTAATCCTCAATATTCTAAGTCGATTGCCCACGCAGTTTTGTTGTTGTCTTGTAATTAAAGCCCTTAATCAACAAAGCATTTTGTATTGGGCGGAAAATATTAGATGATCTGCTTTTTTACATACTTGGTTGGTTGAAATGTGTTGTTGAACATAACATCCCGTATAAAAATATCAAGCCATTTTCTGTCAGAAAAATTAAGGCGAATTCTGCAGAAGCTGGCAGAAATTAGCCTGCAGACTGCAAAGGTCTTTAGGCAGAACTGTTGTACGGAATTCTGCAGAATTCCCTTGGAAATTTTTCTACGGGATAATACTTTACTGGTACATTTGTATAATTTGGTAGGAGATGAGGATTACATAATTTGATGCAAACGCGATCTCTCATGTGCATAATTGTCATCATTATTAGCTTAAATTAGCTTTGATTGCATTAATCGTAAGTTAAGTTAAATACTACTGTGCTGAGGCCGACGGATCCTACGTCACATGGACGCGAAAATGACTCAAAACAAAATTATTTGAGTTTTTTTTTTTTTAATAATTAGCACGAATTTTAGAACATAAATTGGCTTCAATGTGGCCAAGCTAAATTAATCGATAAAGGAAGGCAAAGGCAAAAACGAGAATTTTTAATCAACAATAAAAGTAATATAAGTGGCTGGCAACTAAAGATTGAGCACAGTATCGTTCGTACTGTTCCTTCCGATTTTTAGTCCCAAGTTTTTTTTTTTGTAACTGTCGTTTAGGCTGTTTCTTTTTACTCAAATATATTGTTTCTGAATTTTTTCTTCTTCCCTTTACACTCACCTTTGAAAAGTTCAAGAAAGGGTCGCTAAAATGAGTAAGTTGTCGATTTTTTTTTACATTCATGATCAATAAATCTGGACTTAATTAATTTGTTCCATGTCATCCTCATAAGCTAACGAACGGATTGAATTAGTTAATGATTGGCATTTATGAAATTTCCGTTGGTATAGCTGTGATGGGGATGGATGCTTGGGTAACGTCAGCCGTTGAGGATGAGAACGTGGATAAGGCGCTTATCCTGGCTGCTTCCCTCCGACGGGTTTTCACTGTTAAGAAGCTGGTCGTGCTGACCAATTTCACGGTCTCCAAAAAGTTGAGGTACGTACGAGAAGATGTTGAAGTTGTTTATTTGACGGATTTTAAATTATGCATGTCAACTCAATTTGTAATTTGTTTGCAACAAATTAGGGAAAAATTAGCAAGTGCCTTCGAC
Source organism: Lepidocyrtus cyaneus (assembly GCA_034696785.1). Classification (NCBI taxonomy): domain Eukaryota; kingdom Metazoa; phylum Arthropoda; class Collembola; order Entomobryomorpha; family Entomobryidae; genus Lepidocyrtus; species Lepidocyrtus cyaneus. The sequence goes on along the minus strand of JAQIWX010000275.1, from coordinate 16,112 downwards.
CTGGTCCTCCCTCTGGAGCAAGAAAACCCGAATGGGTTGAACCTGGAGGATTGTGCAAAGGTGGAGGGATTCTCTCTTGTGGCTTTCAACAAGTGCATGTACCTCTCGCCCAACCCTGTGGTAAGGTCATCCAAGGATGAATCCTTTGTCAGTTATCACATTTTGCACTAAAATTCGGCAAAGCTGTTAAATGTAATAATAATGATGGTTTTTTTTTACAAAGGTATTGAGAAACTGCGATGAGCTTTTCGAAAAATACGAAAAGTTTACGGCGGCTTGGAGAAATGAAAGTGGAGTGGACTTTTCCGTGTATCTGTTTACCCCGTCCATGGAAAGCTGCCAAGCTCTGAGAAAAACGACACATACGAATAAGGCTGATGCCAGCGGTGGATGTACCACTCGGGTGGAACACTTTGCCAAGTCCTTCAATTTCTGGATAGAGAACAATTTTCCTGGGTTCCAAAAACTGGATGAAGGATACAACGTTCCTCTCAATTTGGAAAACGGGAGTATGAAGAGGTGCTTGAAAGAAACTTTGAGAAAATAGTAATCCAACTAGTTAAATAATAAATTTTGGTATATTTATTGGGAAATTGGATATTCCTTTTTTTACTAGTCCCAGCTCAAATATGAAGGGAAGATCCAAGGGAAGATCTGAGCCGCTTGTGATCGGCTCCGTAAAGACCAACGTGGGGCATACTGAGTCCGTCTCAGGAATAACAGGCATAATTAAAGTGCTCCTAGCCATGAAGAATGAAGTGATTCCGAAGCATCTGCATTTGGAGAGGTTGAACCCGGCAATAAATCTGGAGTTGATTCCGGGAAAGATTCCTTTGGAAGCTGTGGCGTGGCCTAAGAGGGAGGATAAACCGAGGATTGCTGGGATTAGCTCGTTTGGAATCAGTGGAACAGGTAAGTATTCAACAATTAAAGTTTTTGATTTTCACCAAAATTTTGCCTTAATTTACGATTATTTTTTTTAAATTTTAGATGGTCACGTGATTCTGCAGGAGCCCCCAGAGATCTTCCAACCCTATTACATGACGAATTTGAGCGTCCCCTTCACATCATGAAGGTTTCCGCAAAATCTCCAGAATCTTTGCAAATGCTACTAAAAACCTTCTTCCATAAGACAGGCGTACAATGGACCGACCCAATACATGTTTGAAACCGAATTCAAGTAAAACTAACTTTTTATCATTAATAGAGACTTAAATATAAATTATCGATTAGTCCATTTTCCACCAATGCCTCTGTATTTCCTTTTCCACTCATTGTCAGAGTCAGTCATATGTAACTCTTTACTCACGGTTCATTTCATTACGCTCGCTCGAATACTTTCCAGGAACATTTATCATTTGTACTTAGCAAAAAAAAACAATAAGAGTGTCGTAGTAGCCGTAGCAGGAAATTGACCTTCATTATCCTCAGCTAAAAGCTTGTCGACAATTAATATAATATTATAAATATTTAAAAAAAAGGCAAATAAAATATTTTATCCTAAAAATGACGTCAGTGAAAGCCGCCCTGGAAATGGTGCACCATCTAACCAACATCTGCAACAATCTGGGCTTGAGCTCCTTCCGATTTCACGGCCTCTGCCAAGTGAAAGTCTCTCAGCGACGGAAATGTCTCAAGTGGTTTTGGTTTGCCGTAACCCTGTCCCTGATAATCAGTTCCACAATCGAAATCATCCACTCTGTGAAACGGATTCATGTGGAAATCGAAACCGGAAACAAAGTCGGGAAGGACAGTCGGAATCTGTTGGTAGCAATCATATTCCATTGCTTCTTTGTGATTTAATTTGCCAGTGTGGTCCAGTATCCTATCACGTGGCGCTGCACTCGTTACCCGATAACTTTGCGGATGTGCTAAATCTCCTACTTTTGGCTAGGCGAAGGGGCGGAGCTTGAGTGAGAGCGTCATCAAATTCCGTTATAGTTGACTACGAATGGTTCATGATATTCGTCCTGGTTTTGTCCATTTCATTTGCGCTGATTTTTGGACTTGCTATACCTGTACCGGTTAGCTTCAACCATCATCTTCTGTACCCGGGAGTGTTTGGAGGGAACGCGGATGGAAATGGGAGCATGTTAAAAATGTTTGTGTTCGTTTTGTTTGTCGTCTGCATGATCCCAGTGGGACTGACCCCATCTCATTTAGCAGTAGTGTCCCTCCTCAGCATCCACAAGCTTTATAAGGACCTTACTACTTTAAAACGAGAACTGAAAAGGTATTCCCAGCGTCGTTTCCTGATTTTGGAAGCACCTTGCCAGATTTCAGATTGGACTGGCTTATCGGAGACTACAAATTTCGGTGATGATCGTATGAATGGCTGTTTGCAGCAAGTGACCATGCCCCTTACCCAGCTCATAGTCATATGCAGCATGGCTGTTAATGTCCTCCTGTATGGGGCAGTGGTTTTGGGGACGTTGTTGGACAAACTGGTTTTCGCCGCTTTGATGACGCTGGAAGCCGGAATCTGTTGCTTTTGCTTTCTCATGCTGGATTTTGGAAGTAGACCTATCGTGATTTCCAAAGCTTGCTTGAAAATGGGTAAACAGCTTGGTGCTGTTAATTCTCAGGGGAATAAGTGTTCCCAGTGGACGAGGAGATTTTTTAGATCCTGTCCGCTGATCGCGATTGGTGTTGGGCCATTCCATAAACTGGATAGGCATAGGGGACCTAAAATGCTAAGATTTTGTCTTCAACGGACCTTTCTCCTTGTGGTCAACACGAGGACGGCACATAACTTTTAAGAAAAATTATAAGTCACAGACTTTTGTAACTTGAGTAACTAATGTAATACATAAATAATTATAATTAATTACTTATCGGTTATCTTGTTTGATCCAGTTAGCATAAACAGATACTTTAAAATCTAAATGATTTCCCGAGTCAATTCCAGTGAACATATCATATCATAACAATAAATATCGACACACACGTATCTTTTAGTTTAGTTTAATCTTTATTCAAGTGCTAACACGTTTCAGGTATCTTTATATATTTACGGGTAACAGGAGAAGAGCAAGCCGAATTTGGTAATTTCAACTGCGACTGTAATCATAATGTAAAGTTGGACCTCTTAAATTTAATTGTAGCCTTTTCAGATTCTTCTTATTTATTGCATAAATCGTTATACTTCTCCTACTCAACAACCTTGCTCATATTTGTAAATCATTACATGCGTAACTTCTTGAAGCGTTTTAAATTGGAAAACATTTTTAATGGTGGATTAGATAAAGCGATATATATTTTTTTACAACGATTTCACATGCGATTAATTTGGAAGCAACAACTCCATTCGCAACTTTAACTTTTAAACTTTAACTTTAACCGCGGCTATAAATTAACGCTGCTACTTTTTGTAATGGTTAATTTGAGTGGAATTTCCAATTCCATTAAAATCGTAAAAGACGACGAATTCATCAGTGCATACAAAAGAGAAATATTTTCGATTTGGAATACCACAACTGCAGACGCCATTACAAACCTGGGTGAATTCATTTCCACCACTTTTGTTAATCTAAATTGCCTCATTTCCATCACAAACTTTTTACGGAGCGACTTCAACTTCTTGGAATTGACCCAACCAGTGTTAGTCCAGTCACTGGAAATAGTGCTCGCAGAATTCAAGACGGACTTTCCTCTGCTATTTTGGATGTTTGAGAACCGTAACAAATCCCTCCCATTGGACATCTCATGTCTCGGAAGCACATCAATCTTCTCCAACCGGAATCCCTGCGTTCAGTTTGACCTCCTACATTTGGTTAGGCAGAGCCCATCATGGAATTGCAATGTGAAGCTCGAAATCTTCCCTCTCCGGTATATGAAGTCATATGACAGCAGTCAAGGTCGTCCCTCCCTAATTAACAGGACAAGTGATAGGAGGAGCTTCGTACATTTACAACATCCCTTCCCTTGGAAGTTCCACTTTGCTGAAGCAATGGAAATGGAGTTGATGTCCCATTTGCCGAGAATACTTATCTTCATGGGGCAAACGGAGAAAATGAGAAGTTTCCAAGGATGGGAACAGGATCTGGTTATGTATCCTTGGGTTGAGGTGTGGTACACGGAGCAAGGCATTTACTCCACTCTCACTCTCATGCTCAAGCTATTTTGGAAGCCCAAGTAGAGGAAGTGGAGACGGTTGTTGGATTTCAGAACATATTCAAAATTGGCAACGTTCTGGAAATAGAACTGTGCTATGTCTGCAAATACACCGTTTTGAAGCCCTTACCGGACTCCAGAAATGACGCAATGACTTGGCCCCATTTTTCCTCCCTCCTAGAGCACCTTCAAAAAGAACAGATTCCTCCTAACGGTAGCGACCAGGATGGAATCAGGATGGGCTACGAAGACCAGCCAGAATTCATTGGAAACCACTTCAGCAACGGCTTGGCCATGTGTTCCAATCTCTTCCGGAATGATGAAAACCATCTAGCCCTCCGAAATGTCAAGGGTTAATTTCCCCATCCCGATGTTCAAATCCTCCATCTTGCAGTTTATATTTGGACGAGCATCTGGAAAAATTACAGCTATCCGATAACCGACCGGGGTTGGTGTGGGAATGGGAGGATAACCGATCCCGTTGTGGATGACGCTTACATAAAGAATATGAAGCCGGGGATTACCCACTACGCAGATTTCATCCTGTACCCATCCCACATGCCACTATTCATCCGGGACAAGTTCAATGCCCTGCGCTTTGTCTGTTGTGGACGGAGGGGGGTGGAATACTTGGCATTCCAGGAGTTGGTAAATGTCTACGATGGGCTTTTCTTTCCTTTCTTGTTTGTCGTCATCATATTGAAATTCCCGATCGGGAGGGAGGAATACTCCATAACGGACATTGGAACATACCTGCTAAAGCTGCTGTTGGAACAGGGGAATGAGTTCCCAACAAAATTTCTGCACAAAAATCCAATCCGAATATTGACGGGAATCGTCTTTCTGATTGGAATAGTCCTTAGTAATGGATATAAAAATACAAACGTCCGCAACATGATCCTTCCACGGAAGCCCCTCCCTTACAACAGGTTCCAGGAGTTGGTGGAGGATCACTTCAAGATTTATTCTGCGTCTGACATGATCATGATGGGAGTCTACACATCCGAGAAGCCGTCACTTAAATTTGAAAAGCATTCCATTCTAGGGCATGTCAACAACAACCAAAAGGAAGTATTCCAAGTTGATTCAGCGGTACATGGCGCTTGGTCTAGAGTGGAAATGTATGGCGGGGGTGATCAGGTTGTGCTTCTGGATTTTGTGAGAAATCACTCCAGTCTCTATCCAGCAAACTTTTTCAACCACTCCCTGGAGGAGTTACATGTCCAGCGGGAGTTGTTCAGGAGGGACCTGAGTTCCTGGTATCAGTTCGACCAGTTTGAGTCCAAAGTGAAGGAAAGCTACCGCATCAGTTTAGCTTCTCGTAGAACTCGGCGTTGTCCCTCCTCTCACAAGTGGTTTGTATAGCTTGGATGTCGATATTCACCTCGACTGGGAGGGACATGGAATTGGCTTCAAGGTCTTCCAAACCAGCGGTCCTTCAGGTTTCATAAGCTACCCTGAATAAACAGATATCTTTTTTGCTGCTTGATGTTTGATGCTTAAACGTTTTCAAATTGTAACGCAAGTCTAAGTATATGCAAAATAGATGACACAGCAGTACGAGAATTCATTAGTTAGTTCATTCATTTCATTTATTAATATTTTATTAAGTCAGTTTTTTAAATCTTTATCTCATTAGTTTCATTTTTCCTCAACTTTAAACAAACACAAACCGTTCAATTAATTCAAATATAATTATAAATACTACAAAATGATTGTTTATCTTTCAATTCCAATTAGCATACAACTTAAACTGGGACGTCTTTTATTAATTGTTGTTACTTAAAAGCTCTCTTGCTCTAGCAACTTCCGCATTTAGATGGGTTAGCATCGACGTGCTGAGAACTGGTCTTTGAGGAGGGGCGGCCACACGTCTAACCTCACCCACAAATTGGACGTCATCTTCTTCCTGTTGGTTGTGGGAGCTACCACCGGCACCGGATGTTGTTGGTGTTGTTGGTGGACGTAGAGCCGGTATTGGTGGTGATGGAAGCGACACATTCCGTCGTACCTCCGCGATGACTTGGACTTCGTCTTCTTCCCCATCCGTGATGTCACCCAAGTTGCCGACATCCTCCCCCTGGCCAATCACCTCAGTCTCAGCATCCGCATTTTCCTCCAACTTTTTTATATAAACCGAAAGTCACAATCATATAAAATTAAAAGTTAAGTATTTTCAAACACTTACCATGTTTGAAGAAGGACTTGTAGCAGTGGGGGGCAGCCGAACCTGGCTAGAAGAGGAGCCTTCAACTTGGGGGGAAGAGCGCTGCATCTCCTCTGATTACCTAAAATCAGACAAATTAAAATCACACAATTACAAATTAGAATACTTAACAGAAAATTAAAAATCAAAATAAATGCTTGTAATTTCTCATAACTCAAAGAAAAACTATTAAAAGGTAAAAAAATAAAACCAAATTACTTAATCTCGTTACGTGTTTTCCGAAAAAAAATCCAATCAAATACGTCTAATTGCAAAGTAAGCTTCGAGTGGGAACGGAGATATCCTTCCGGTAAATTTCTTAACAACAACTGATTTTCTCCAGCGTGAAACATCGGATTAAATGCATATCAACATGCACAAGCAAACAAAAAGCAGCATAGCATTAATAGAGTTTCGCCACATTGTATTTGGTCGAGTTATGTATTTGGTATAGATGAATATCTACCTATGCATTTGATCTGAAAATCCCAGAAAATCCTTTTCATTTTGTTTAGAAAGGAAACCATATTAAAGTCATGACTAACAATAAGCTGCTGCTTAATTTGCCCTCCTGAATTATCCGTCTTCTTTCGTCTCCAGCGTAACATTTTGCCTTCTGACTTATCGTTAGTGAAGAAAAAGCATGCATTTCATTCCAATTCATTGCTGGCAATTTGTTCCAATTCTATTCAGTTTCATTTCCTTCCATGTATATTCTCATGGCCATGCATGTGCATAGCATGTGTTGAGAAAGCTAAAACTGATAAGAAAAATGTCGAAATGAGTCATTTGCATTTTCCATCAGCCTTTGTTTTGTCGAGCTGATTTGCTTACTTTTTCTCATTTTTCGCTGTCTTGAGATGAATTGCATAAGTTTCCCAATTTTTCAAGTATTGTAGAAATGAGCCATACAAACAGATTTCCTAAATGAATTGAGCATCAATCAAGGAAACTTGACTCAATAACTCAACAACAACTTGAAGGAAGATTGTCAATGGGCTTTGAAACTAGCCTTTTTACATACCATAATGGTTTGGAAGCTCAGATTGAAGAAAAAATGAGTGTCATTCGGGTTTGCCAAACGTGGACAGGAACTACATGTGTATATTTCTGATGACTTATGATAATTTGGAATGTGTTTGCATGATTTTAATCAGCGGACAGCTAGCTGAGGAACAGTGTTATGTGTAGTAGTGGAGTGGTGGTAGGCTTTCTTAAATAAGATGAGGTTTATGAAAAGATATTGAGACTGCGTTACCTAAAGCTTAATGCAGTCAGTCATATTGAGTCTCCAACTAGTCTGAATAACATTGCAGATTGATGTTGCGAATTTTGGTTTGCGAAACTGTTGGAGTAATCTTATGTGATAATGGAGGAGTTTTGGAGTCACTCTGGAGTGATCATGGATGAATCGTTAAAATGCTCTAAAAATGCTTTCAAATTTGCAAATTTGCTACATCAAAGCCTTGTGATTGCCTCACTCCATTGTCACTCCATGGTTACTCCATGGTCCGACCGTGACCGCTCCACGATCACTCCATGACCTTGATCAGTTTCGTCGAATTTACAAGCAAATCTGGGCTATGTATGCGGCCAGGGGGATGATATAAATAACTACCTAGTCCACATTGCCCCAAAAATGTACACTATGTCCCACAGAATTGTAACCCATAATAGAAGGTATGAAGGATTTGCTCGGGTGACGCCAGTTAACATGATACATAGGAATCTATTGCTACCTTTTGACTACAAGTTTATAAGGACGTTGGTTTACTAAAGGCTAAATCCAGCGTAATCTTTTTTTGTGGTTGTTGTGTAGTAAAAAAAAAATATTCACTATCAATTTCAATTTGGGGAAATGTAAAGTTTGGTTCAAAATGTTACCCTTCGTTTGGACGCGAGCGGGATGTCATCTACGAGTTACCCATATTTTGTCTTCGTTTTTGGTAGTGTTGAGTGTTGATAATTAGGCAAGTATGGTTAAGGTTAGGTTAGGTTTAAATTCGGTTAGGCAACAACAAAAAACTATATGTTGCACAATTCCTGTTAACCTAACTTAACCTAACGGAAGTTTTTGGAAGCTACAGTAATTATTATCTTGCAGCGTAGCTTTGCAAGATGTTAAGAATGTCTGGTCCATCTGTCTGTCGGTCCGTCTGTCCGCAGAACGGCTGCGAATTTTGCAATTCTGATGTCAACAATAGATAGCTATGGACCATATCTTGGACAAGTGCGAAGATGGGCTATGTAGGTGCACCGAAAGTGGGTCAAAGGTCAAGGTCAAACTTTTTTCATATAGTTAACCCATATCAAATAGGGTGTCATTCGAAAGCAAATCATGTACTGAGCTCAGCGACACTAATGGTAAGGTCATAGGTCATCCGAAAGTGGGTCAAATCTCAAATCTCAAATCTCAAATTCATTTTTTTTTCAAAAGGATAAGAAATAGCAAATGGGGTGTCATTCGAAATAAGCCATATCTGCGCTGACTTTAATGAGACTTATGAAAATTAACTATTTTATATTATAACCGCTTTTTACGCTGCAAGTTATGTTAATAGTGTTTGCAGTCTAGACAAACAACGATGCCGATCCTTCCCAGTCCTCCAGTGATCAGATATAACTGCTCTGGGAATGGAACATGGATGTGCGTGTTCAAGAGGGTCAGTCCGTTGCTTTGCTTGACTTTGACTTCCGGCATGACGCGGACCACCTGCCCGATGACCTTGGCCTTGTGCATGTACTGCAGTGCTCTTCCCGGATGTTCAGCCCATCGAATCTCACCTATGGAATGGGATTGACGATCTTTGTCCCCTTCCCCCAGCTCCATCGGATTGGCCATGAGTCTTCGCCACTCGGCAACCCCGACGGAGGCCACATCCACGATGGTGTAGTCCACATCCGGACGGAGGAGCTTGTCCACCTCCTCCGGCTGCTGGATGGAGAGCTTGCTCATTTCGACGAACCTCGCAACACTGGACTGAAGGCTAGCTTTCTTGAATCCTTCGCTGGTGAGGGAGTTCAGGACGACGTCCACTCGAAGCCCCTGGGCGTAACCTGCAGGATACTAGTTGCTGGAGTGGAACACGTGTTGGATTCCGACACGATTCCGATTCCTCAAGTAGTAGTTCTGTTTCTGCTTGGAGCCCGCAGTGCAGATTATCTTGCTGACGAGATGCCGGCAAATCTTGATGGCGCTGAATCCCACTCCACCTGAGGCAGTAAGGATGAGGACCGAATCGTTTGGCGTCACTTTGGCGATGTCCACGAGGCAATAGGTGACAGTGGCGAAGACGGATTTGAGGGTGGCCGCGCCGCGTCTCAAAAGGTCATTTTTTTTCCCGATCGGAAGAACGTCATCCTGACTAAGCTTCACATGACTTGGAAGCGCACCGCCGTGGACATTGACCCCAAAGACGGAGTCACCAACAGCCAACAGGCCAATTGGTGACCCTGAGTCCGATCCGCCGGACCACCCACCCCGGCAAGGTCAAATCCAACAGAGTTGATGTTCTTGAACTGGTCGGAGGGTTTGAGGACGCTAAAAACGTCCCGGACGGAAGTTCAAGGCAGAGAGGGGCCCTGACCTGGATCTCGATCTGCTCCACCCCCAGGACGAAGGGCTCCAGTGGGCCGAACTGCAGATCAGATATTATGCTCTTCGTTTCCGGAAGGATCAGTTTGAATCTGTCCCTTCCGATGGAGATCAGTGGAGGCAGGCTTGTGGGGATGGGACTTGGGGATGTAGCGGGTGGCTCCGTGTTAAGCCACTTGGGTCTCTTTAGCCGTGTTCCAGAGCTCGTAAAATATTTGCATTATGTTTTCTTATCATCATCAGCCTTATCGGCCCCTCCAATGTGGATGAGGCTGCAGTTGAGCTCGATCTTTTCATACCACAAGCTCTTCGTGAAGCCTCAGATGGTACTGGGATGGATGTGGCCAATGGGTTATCCTCCACGGGAACCAGGAACGAGGACCTGCCGAATAGTGAGGATTGGAATATGTTCCAAGAGGAAGTTGGAAATGGGGCTGTCCTCCTGCTGGATGCCCTGGATCAAGAGGCCCTCCTCGATGTTCACCTTCCTGAAGCGCATCCGCTTCTCGAACTTCTGGAACCGCTTGTCCGCCTGGGGGAAGAACGCTCCGTGTGAAGGTGTAGTCGAACTCTATTACTCCAGCTCCACTCGGGTGAAGCCCAGCTCCGATTTTCAGGATCCGGATCACAAACTTGTGGTGGCTCGAGACGGACTGAGGGTCCCTCCCCTCCCTGCATTATTCCAGCCACTTGGAGCTCAACTCGAAGAGGGAGCGGTCGATTCTGAACAGCTTACCGTATTCATCGGGACTGCTTCTCACTGAGGATTGATTTTACTGAGCTTCTACCCCACCTTGGAGAAGAAAGAGCACGGTCACGTTGAATTTCTTGAGGAGGTCGTAATCCATTTGTCCGTCCATTTGTCGGGGTCGGCGGTTTCTCTTCGTTCTGGAAGACTTCCAGGAAGTAGCCGAATTGCTGGCTTGTTGTACTCCTTCTGGAGCCCGAAGCCCTTCAGGAGGAACTCCTGGCTTGGTTGACAGACAGTTTCTTGGTTGGGAGGTGGCCACCCAGCCGCATTCCAACCACGCTCGGATCATGTTGAGATAAACGAGCGTTTCCATTTAATGGAAGGTTTTTCCGAGCTCCTCCTCCAGATTGTTGCAGCGTTTCATCAAGTCTTTCCGGAACTGTTGGTCGTAGAATTAGACATGTAACGAGCGCTCGATGAACCGAGCTGCTCGGTACGAGCCGAGCCGAGCGCGAGCGGATCGGCTTGCCGATCGCGAAGTTTGCGATCGGCCGAGCTTTTGGTTTGCATAAAACATGCATAAAACGTTTTCACAACGTGTAAATGCGCTCTATGGATGTTTATGTTTATGACTGTTCTTTCTAGTGAACGGAAGTCGCGCGAAACATACACTGAAGAAGAAAAGAAGTAAATTGCATTTTATCTTCGTTTGTTGACATTGTTGGTCATTTACTGGAAGGCTGCTGTATTTTAATAATCAAGTAAACTTCTTGTTTAGTTTATCGTATGATATCATTTGTATTGTTCATCTAAAAAAACAAGTTAACTAACAAAGTAGTCATAATTAATAGTTGCGTTCATTTTTCGAATGGAGGAAACAAATGGTGAAGGAGCTGGAGGCGGTGGTGGTGATAAGGAAATTGGAAGTTCCAAAACAACAGGTTAGTGCAAACTAAACTAAACTAACTTTCATATTTAACTTGTGTAAGAGTAAACCAGTGCAGCTACTAACAATTTTTTTCCCGAAGTTGAAAGAAAGTGGTAAGATATATTTAAATTATTCTTATATGCATACTTTTTTCGTGTTTGTTAAAGAATCTGAAATAGTCAGTGGAACCAGCCCAGCCTGTCAGTATTTTATCAAGTCACCGGATGAGCCTAAGAAAGTTATTTGTACTTTGTGCAAGGACAAAATCTACCGTGGAATTGGCAGAAGCGTTTCAACTACTTCTATGATGCGACACCTTGAAACTAAACACTCAATTTGTTTCGGATCAACGCAGAAAAAATCCAGCGCTATTTCGACAGCAAATTCTAGTGGAGGTCAACTTACGCTTCAGCAGTCGCTAGTGGGAGGAAACAAATGGAGCATTAACTCAGAAAAAGCTGTCGCGCTTCACTATGCCATTGGGGAGATGATAGCTTTAGATTTCGAACCCTATTCCATCGTGGAAAGAACTGGATTCCAGAGGATGATCGCAAAAGCAGCCCCAGGCTACAATATTCCGAGTCGTCCCTACTTTTCTGATAACATCGTTCCGGACATCTTTACCCGGGTAAAGGCAAAACTAGCAAAAAAACTGGAAGCTTCTAAATGGATCTCGTTAACTACTGACGCTTGGACTTCAAAACATACCAACTTCAGCTATTTATCGCTGACTGCTCATTGGATTTCGGAATCATTTGAACAGGAAGAGTATTTATTGGCAGCAAAATATCTTGAAGAGCGACACACCGGAGCTTTCCTTGCAGAGGAACTACTTCATTTGCTGCGGAAATGGAGAATCGAAGAAAAAATCCACCTGTTAGTGCGTGACAATGCTGCAAACATGAAGAAAGCGGCAGAAGATGCGAAACTACTAAGTGTTCCCTGTTTTCTTCATACCCTACAGCTAGTAATCCATGATGCTATGAAAACTCAAAAAACGGTTACGGATATGATAAGTAAATGCCGATCGATTGCAACTCATTTCCATCATTCAACTGTTGCCTCGTTAAAACTTGCCAATATTCAAAATCGACTGCTGCAGCCCGCACTGAAGGTCATCCAAGATGTTTCTACTAGATGGAACTCAACTTACTACATGCTGGAAAGAATGATGCAGTTAAAAACGGTACTTGGCGTTTTTGCAACTGAAGAGGATAAATCATGGCTCACCTACAATGACTGGAATATAATGGCTTCCATTATATCCGTTTTGAAACCGTTCGAAGAAATGACGGTCCTGTTCAGTTCTAAGGAAAGCACTGTTTCCGATGTGATTCCGACGGTGACAATGCTGAGAGGACTTTTAGATCAAGATAATCCTATGCATTCTGGGATTAAAGCCTACAGGTCTGAGCTCGCCAAAAGTATGAAAATTCGATTTAAGGATTTAGAAGATAATGAATCTTACTGTGTTGCTACATTGCTGGACCCAAGATACAAAGATGCATTTTTTAAGGATTCGTCAACTGCTGTCACAACTAAAGAAAAAATTATTGCAATGTTGTGTAAACCGAATTCAGAAACAACGCCTGAAAGCTTCAACGAACCAGAAGTTCGACAGGAGGGACCATCGACTCTACTGCAATCAACCCACCAATCTATTTGGGACCAATTTAGCAGTATCGCAGCCAAACGACCTCGACTGGAGCTGACTTCATCTGAGTCAAACTTTGATCAACGGAAACGGTTGGCAACGGCGGAAATCGACCCATACCTACGTAATCCTCTTCTGGAATTGCATTCAACATCCCCTTCCAATAAAAAAGTCCGCAACAACCCACTTGCCTGGTGGAAATCTAACAAGAGTATCTTTCCGTCTTTAGCTGAAGTTGCTCAAAAGTACTTGTCCTCCCCACCAAGCACTGTGATTAGTGAACAAACCTTTTCTGAAGCTGGGCTAGTCTGTGAAGACAAGCGAAGCAGACTTACTCCAGAACATGCAGAATCTTTGATTTTTTTACATCACAATTTACCTAAAATTGATTTTGATTACTGAAGTAGTAATATATTTAGCTGATTTGTAGGTATCTAATTTAATAATGAATACCTGCGTTATATGTAACAAGCTGATTAACTAACCTGCAGTTGCATAATTAAAATGAATTAATAATATAACTAGAAACTGTATAAAAAGCCCATTTTTATTGCTCGACCGATCGGCTCGTCGAGCGCGAGCATTATTTTACTAACTAACTCGTTGCTCGATGCTCGGCAATCGTGCATTTTATTGCGATCGTTACATGTCTACGTAGAATCTTCCTGTTGATGTTCCGCGGAGGGTAAAGGGAAAAGATGGCTTTTTGGCGTGGGAGAAACAAAAAGGACTGTAGCAGATCACCCCGCATTCCGGAAATGTACTCGCAACAAGTTCCAGTTTAGTTGCTCCATTTAGCACCACAGTGGAGGCAATTTTTTTGTAGGTCTCCAACATGGGATCCATGTGGCTGGAGTGGAATGCGTGGGTGGCCTCCAGGACAATGCACTTAATCCCGTTGTTGTTCGTGAACTACATAGGACCACCTCTGAGTGAGCCCCCAGCGACGACAGTCTGCAGCGTTTCATATGAGTTTTGACCTGCTCCTGTTCTGCTTTGATGACCAGCATTTTCGCATTTTCCCTGGAGGGAACTGGTCGATGAGAACGCTCCGCTCGGCGACCAACTTGAGAGCGTCCTCGACGCTCAGTATCCACGGTTGGAGGAGGGCGTATTCCACGGCGAAGATGCTGGTTTGGCTGTAGATCGTCCGGCAGATCTCAGCGGAGCCGGGTCCCTACAGCGTTTTCTTGATGCGGATGAGGTAGGTTCCCCAGAGGATGTCATCGCAGAGGTCAAAGTGCATCCGGAACACGGGACTGGTTTCGTATAACTTATAAGTGCTTGGCTTTCCGGGATATTGGGAGCCTTGGCCGGTAAAGAGGAAGCAGACCTTTCCCAGCTCCTCTGAAGATGATGTTTCCCCTCGCATGAACTTCTGTTGCTTGAGTTTGGACAGTAATTTTTCCCGAGTCCCTGGAGGAGGCGATGACCACCGCTCTTTGGTTGAGGTTACTCCGACCTGTGTTGGCTGCGTAGGCGATGTCCTTGTGTGGCACCTGGCTGGAATCCAGAGCTTCTTGATAACGGTCCAGCAAAACATTAAGGCAATCATCCGTCTTCCCAGATAGGTTGAGGATGTGGAGGGGTCTCTGGAACTCTTGCTCCAGCTTCAGAACACTCCCGGTTGGGAGTTTTCTTGGAGACTCCTCCACAATCACGTGGCCGTCCCTCTCAGTGATATATAAGGAGCTGACCCCGGCCATCCTTCAGCGGCTTCCATTCCATAGGCGCCTGCGGGATCTTAGCTGGCACGGATTCTAGATCAATGGCCACATTCAATCTTTCAAAATTCCTGTGCGCCGGATTCCCAGGATGCCTGAGCAGACTCCGTGTTGGTTAGGCACTTCCATGAGATCTCCCACAACCGTCCAGGTTCCATGCGCCTCCACATAATTAACTGACCTCTTCCGGATTCACGTCAGCCTCCCGCAACGCCCCAATCATGGCAAGGGACTCGCAATCGACCGGTGGGGTGCCTATATGCTCTTGCTGGCCCCCTCTTGGGAGATGGCGGAGCACCTTATCAGTGCACAGAAGTTGTCTCCGTCCTTCAAAATTTTTGCAGTGGCCGTCCGGGCTGATCACCATTGGCATGACCTCCGTGTTTAATGGATGGAGGAGGAGATTGACCCCGCATGCCACAGCCATGTTACTCCCCCCCCCCCAGTTGGAGGCTCCTACAAGCCAGATGGACAGCCGCAATTGCAGAGGAACAGCCAGATTCAGTGGCCACGTTGGAGCCGACCATTTCCAAGAGATGGGAGATCCTTCCCGCCGCCTCAATGGAGTTGTCCGTGTAGTAAGGCCCTGTAAAACTCGTCGACCCCGGACTTCAACAGGGTGTCCTTGTAGTCATTGAACTAGGAGCGGATGAACACCGACCCCGATGAGCCCTTCAATGTATGAGCGTCAATACCAGCATATGCTTCAGTCCCTCCCAGTTGTAATGTGACGGTTGTAGGAAGGTTTTTAAACAGAAAAGGATGCTGGTCCGGCATCGCTGTGAGATTTATAACAGGGCGAAAAGGGAGAATAGACCGAAACTTCGGAGTCGTTCCAAGAAGAAGACGAACTTTTTTAAAAACTATTCTTAACTTTGATTTAATTTGACTAAGCTGTTTTGTAATAAATAAATTGTTACAAAGTAAAAACGGAGCCTTGTGTCTTCTAAACAAACAAAAAACTGTATTATTATTACACTGCCAACCTTACCAGAAAATAATCTTTTCGATGATACCCCATTTGCTATGAAATATTATATTACAAATTTTGACCTTGACCTTTGACCCACTTCCGGTTAACCTATCATGATAAAATTAGCACCACTGAAGTAGGTAAGTAATGAAATGAGCTTTCCAATGACACCCCATTTGCTATGAAATCTAATATAAACTTTTTTTAAATTGACCTTCGACCCACTTC
>JAQIWX010000274.1:0-20423 GCA_034696785.1 Lepidocyrtus cyaneus | reverse complement strand
AATGTGTCCACGTTGGAGCCAGGGAAGAAGAGGCTCCTTGTGATCATCCCGTGCTTATCCAGCAGCCTTCGCACTTCAGATGTGCTTGAAATATTGTATTTTTCTTTTAGGATGACGTGAACAAAGGACTCCACAAAGATGCTCGACTTCCCGTCCTCCAGCCGCCCATTCCTTCCCACCCGACAGGAGTTACAAATGTGTGGGACGTTGAGCTGGTTATGATTCCGGTAAAGAAGTTTCCATAACAGCTCCACGTTCCTCTGGGTTGGAGGGTTGAGCTCATTGCGAAAGTAGTTGATTACGGGAAACCGGCTCCCAATCCATCTCAGACAGATCATGCAGATGAGGGCCACCCTCTGCTTCTTTTTGCCCCACCGGACGAATATCTGGATTCCGGTGAACTTCCCGTAGAGGAACTGCTGGGAGAAGTGCCATGACCAGTTAATCATCTTCTTGGATGGGTTGGAGGTCGCCGACACCACATTATCCCAGAAGATGAGTTGATGGGGGTCTTCATTGCTCAGGTCGGAAACCAGGAGGGAGCTTTGGATCTCCTCAAAGTCCAGCTCGTTCTCGATCAGGTAGAGATGGGCGAAGCAGGAAGTGAATCGGGCGATGTTATAGAATGGATCGGGCTTGCAACTCAGCTTGGCGATAGTTTGCCCTTGGATGACTTGGAGCTCCATGGCACATGGAGGAACTATCGCGAATGTGGCTGGGAGGTAGGAGGAATTCGAGAAGATGACGGTTGTCAGGAAATTTAAAGTTCTGGAGGTGTACAGGTGATTGGGCATGGTGTGGACTTTGATGAAGCAGGAATTCAGGTTGGATAGGAGGAACGTGGAAAGCTCGGGGGAGGATTGGGGTTGAGAGGCGGAAATGGGAGGAGAAATTATTCCAAAAATAAAAACCGATAAATTCGAAACAAAGCCGAAAGATTTCGAAATTTCCTTCATGTTTTTTTATAAAAAAAATTTCAATAAGAAACTTTCAGCTTTTGATAATATTGCTTTTCTCATTCAATAGTTTTCATACAAATGAAATTCGTCAAAGAAGAATCAGCTACGTCAAAGGAGGATCTCCCACTCAGTTCACAGAGTACAATTATTTTCGATAAAATATCCAAATACTGATAACCGAGAAGGCTACATTTTAGTTTTTGTTTACACCAACCAACCATATCATTTCCTCCAAACAACGTTAAAAACATCTTACTATAATCATCATCCACTACATCAAACTATAATTATTTCGTATCTTCTTATCAGAAACTAATACGCGGTTTGGGAAAAAGTTCCTATGCAATTATAACTATCTTAATAGTTACATCCATAGCTGAATTACATTCACGTGTCTCAATAAAGTTACCTATTTTTATGATCTTGAAACTTGATTTTTAAAGTGATAACAAAGTTGTGGACAAAAATTCTTCATAGCTAAATGGAAACAATTTCCCGACTGCTTAAATACTGGTTGCTTGATACAAAAATGTCGCCACAGGTTAATATTTAATTTACCAAGATTCAACTGATTTTGAAGATACATAGTAGCACCCTTCCGGGACAGTTGCTTACAAACAGGGTACATTATTTAAAGTTAAAAAAACACGCATTAGTGTTTTTCACATTTAAATGTAAATACGGGATTTAAAGTGACCATTAATATGAATAAAGAGCGGCTATGCAAAGACAGTCGTTTTGTTCGCTGCTTTATATATGTTTTACGCGTGAAGCTGATTATATGCCAGTAACCAGGAAGGAGCTCTGATGCGTTCCATAAATTGCCAACAACAATTGCCATTCACCATTAAATGCCCTTTAAGCTCGACAATTTTATTGACCCAGTGACGCTCAATCTCGTAAAATATCCCAAGCACTGCTGCAACTAAAGTTCCAACTGGAAGTATCACAATCAAATAACCAGAAACGATTCGCTGCCATCAATATAATGATGATTATGAGCCATCCTAAATCTGACCAAAACTGCTGCTGAAAATTGTCTCCTTCAGCCAATTTACAAAACTGACTAAAATTTAAATCTTCATAAGATTTAATGCATTAATTTTGAAATGGGATGGATGGAGAATTTTTCAAACCAGGCTTATTTTTTAAACCAGTGAACTGCTTAAGAATGTGTTGGAGATACCGACGAGACCAAACGACTGAAGCCACCATACATTCCATCAACAATCCCACACAAGCCATGACAAGTCCACCCACCAACAAGGAAAATATGACCAAGATGTTACCCTCCAATGAAGCGCCCTTCGGAGCCCCGTCCTCCTCATCTAAATGTATGGTCAGAGTTCGATTTCCGGAATTCCCTCTTGAGACGAAAACCCCTTCCAAGATACCCAACCACCTTTCCAACATCCCACTCTCCTTCCATCTCCCAATCCTTGAGATGACAAATGGAGGGATCCATCCATTAAAATGGATTGTGATAGACTTTGAAAAATACTTTTCCTTCCCTTCGTACACCCCTTTTCCCTCCAGAGCCCTCACATTAGTTTTGGCCAGTGCCGAAGGCAACACCACAGCAGTCCCATTGCACTTCATCAACAATTTAAACAATTCCATTCCCTCCAACTCCGAATATTTCTCGGTCATTCGGGACCATTCAACCTTCGAAACGTAGGGACCCTTCCGTAGCCACTTGGGGTAGTCCGGGAGATACCAGTCCATCACTGTTTCCAAGATCTTACCCGGATTTGGAACGATATCTGTAAAATTGTAGACCATTTGGCGACGCTCCCACTCCACTTTACTTTCATAGTACCCCGCAGTTTCCCCGCTGGAGCTCTGCGCTTCCTCCACTTCCGTTATGACATCCGTCAACTCGGATTCCAGCCTGTGGCGCTCTATCCCACTCCTTCTAGTAGCCTGGACTAAGCTCCGATTGAAATAGTAATGAAGCCGGGAGTAAAATGGTTCCAGCCCGAGTGTCCTCGTGTAAACGGAGCATCTCTCCTCCACCAACTGCTGGAACGTCTCGAAGTGGTGGGCTCTCCTTGGGGCAACCATGTTGTAGACGTTGCTATTCTTGTAGCCATTGCTGAGGACGATGGCAGTCAGCAGAAATAGCCCAAGCATTAGACGGTTGGAGCCTTTTTGGAAGGTTCCTTCTGGAAATGGGTCGCCTTGTTCAAGTAGGACCTTTCCTAATGAAATCATTTTTCGAACGTAGCCTGTCCGATTATCAAAGATGTTCCATGACAAGATCAAAACCAGCAGAGAGCTAATCAGAGCATTCCAAACAGGGAACTCGTAGACGCTGATAAGCTCTTGGAATGCCAAGGGCTGGACTCCCCTCAGTCCGCAGCTCACAAATCCGAGGGTGTTCAGCGGATCATTTATCCAAATGGGCTGGTGGAGTTGGCGATTGGGACGGTAGTCGAAATGAATGACCGGGTACAGATAGTCCATGTGGACCCTCCGGTTCTTGAAATTTTTCCGAGGTATTATGTTCCCATCCACGCAAAACCTGGAGACGGCGGAGGGCTGCACAGTGTTGTAGGTATAGTTATCCAGGATGGATAGCCAAGAATGGAAGGCGAGCTCGGCCAACATCTCGTCCGGCTGGGTGGACTTTTCAAGGCTTCTTTGGAGGGAGCGTCCCTTCTTAGTGATTTTGGAGGATTGGGTAGTGCAGCCAAGGACATAGTTAAAAAAGATCTTTCGCTTTTGTTGAAATTCCATTACCTTTTTAACCTTCCAGAATGTTGGAAGGCTCCAGTCAGTTTTGAGAAGTTGGTTCAACCTTTCCATTTTCATTTTTAGGGGAATTGGAGTGAATTTGAGGGAAATGAAGTCATAAGCGTGCTTGCATGTGGGGCAAGTCTGAATAAGTATATTTGACACGGAGCTGACCTTCCAAGAGACCTCTTCAGCGTTCCGACTTAGTTCAGCGAGAAGGAAGCTGTAGCTTCTGGCATAAGTGCGTTCGGTGTTTCCCCCTTCCACCTCGAAAGCGTGTTGGATCCACGGGAGCAATATGTCCGATTTCAATTTGGACCTTTCATCATAATTTATTTGTGAGGTGGAGGGCATGACAAATACTTTGATTGTTGGGGTAGTGCCTGGTAGAATGTTCCGGAAGTCATCCAGGTCATCCGGAATACTGTTTTTGGTGAGACGGGCCCCATAATACCAAAGATGGGAATAGGTGCAACAACTGTGGGAATTGGAAACCCAAATGTCCGGAAAGTGATGGTCAGTGTTGAGGTCTCCGATGATATCCTCCGCGTGGAGGGAAAGGCGGGGCGGGAACAAATCCACATGGATCTGGCAGTTCCAAGGCTTGGTTCTTAGTGGAAACCGGAAGTAGTCTAGTGTTATGCAATGTTCTGGATACCAGGAATTGAGTTCCAGGAGGGGAAGGGTTCCATTGTATGGGAAACAAGTTGATAAGATACTATCCGCCTTCTGCTGCTGATGATGATGAGGAGCTTCCAAGGTCCAGATCAGTCTGGAAAATTTCATTGCCGAATCGGAGATCACTGTGGGGACCGGTTTCCTAAGGATGAATGGTTGGCTTATTCCGTCGATGTGGACTCCAATGAAGTTGGAGATGGATATTAGACAATGGCTTTGCTGAAGAAGGGCCCAGTTGGAGAAATCGATGGGACTTGGGGGATCACCCCAAGGGGCAAAGAGCTGGTCGGAGAACCACTTCATAGACTTGTGATTGGAAGGGGTTCTCACATTTATGGAGCGAGCAGTCCCCATATTCGGGAAGCCATTTTGGAAAGCAGTTGCGTGAATTGGGAACAACAAAAATTGTCCCAGCAAAAGGATTCTCACTGACAATGAGAGAAGCGGCATGTTTTCCTGAAACTAACCGTTTATCATTTCGATAAAAAAATTTCATAACTGTCAAACAAAAAGCATTGCAGAGCGTGAGCCTGGAGAAGTATGTCGGTAATTTGAAGACCAGCCAATGATTGATGGATTTATATCAACATGGATTTTTTTTTGTCTGAAGTGCCCTTATCCGACGAAAAAAAAATTACAACCTAGATAAGTGTTATATTGACGCTCCATATAAAAAGCTGACTAATATCGTTGTCGTTTGCATAAAAAAAATTAATTGCTTTGTACATTTGTACTTGGTACTCTTAAGATGATTTACTCTTGTAGAGTTAGATGAATTAGTTTTCTCCTTCACGCAGATAGATATAAGTAGGTATTATGCATCATTTTTGACAGGGAAGTGCCCAGACACAGCCTAAAATTTAATTTTTTTTTTACATAACATCCAATAGTAATGCAACAAACTGTCGTAATCAACGTCATTTCAATTGGGTCTTTCTCATTTACGTAACAATTTTTAAAGTTTAATTTAATTTAATTAATTATCATGTTATCTAAAATGTATTTTCTATTTTCTATGAAATTCCAGCCGTCCTCGTATTCACCACGAAGAAGAATGTCCGCTGCAGACAGAATCTGAAGAATGCGAATCCCCTTCCCCTATCCAAGTTATGGAATGGTCCAATCCGTATCGTAATCGGTTGACATGATTTGAAAAATCTCCCCGACCATTTACAACACTTCCCCTTGCATTTCACATAGCGAGTTTTTCCAATCATCATCAGACATGATTTGGAGGTCATCATCGGTCTGCTCCCAAAGTCCATGGCGATTCCACAGAATGCAGCCAAGTTAAATGTTAGCCCAAGTAGTCCCACCATAACGAATTTGGGGAAATACGGACCAAACACGATGACGGCAAACAGCGTGGAAATGATCAGGGTGCTTCCAATGAATTGAGTAATCGGCAGTATGACTCGCTGCAAGCAAACATTCAAGATCAAGAGAAGCACCTGAAGTCTCCGATAGCCAAGTCCCACTTGGTAGCTTCCATGGAAGTCAGATGACCTGTGCAAGCTTCTCTTCAACTTAAATTTAAACTCATTTAAATCCATCTGTAGTTTGTAAATGCTGTGGAGCCCGGTGGTCACGAAATGGGAGGTGGATAAGCCCACCGGAATCATGGCAATAAAATCTAGAAGGAAGATAAGCCCTCTCAAGAAAATCTCACTTTCCCCAGCACAGTCGCCTCCATGAAGAAATGGGTAAAGGCAAGGCTTCACCGTGACCAGCGCTGGGACGACTAATGAATAGAAGAAGATGAGGGAGAAACACAAAACCGGAACAAACGACATGATCCATTCGGAATCAGTATTCCTTCTTGAATTAATAGTAGATTTCTTTTTTGCTTTTGCTTGTCTCTCAAATAGGAGGATGTTGAAGGCATGGGAAAAGCTCTCTGAAATCCAGTGAAGGCTGGCCAGGTAAATTATGACTCCGACTTGAGTTGCCCCAACAAAGATTTGGAAGATTGACGCAATCAAATATTTATTCCCTGTTGCCTTGTTGAGCTTGATGGAGTAGTTGAACTCAACTATAGAGACGAGCTGTAAAGTGAGCGTGACCAGGAGCCAGAATACTTTGACGAAGGGAGGATGATGATGATGTGATGCTTTCACTTGATGATGCAAGCCATGAAATCGTAGTGGAGCTAGTCCTAAGCTATGAAAGATGTTGGTTAGCTTTTGTAGGATTTTGAAGGCCCTTGGCTCCGAAGCCATTTTTTAGACAGGAAGTTCTGCACTAAAACAAATACTGATGTATATTACTATGTAGGTAGCCGAATGTAAATGACACTAATTGTATTTCACTCTTTGCGTAACAACCCGTAAACTTAAAGATGACACACTGTCCGGTTCAGCGATTTTTTTTTTGTAAAAAGAAAGCAAATCAATATGAAATTTGGCATTGCCTCACCTGCCTTGCTATTTTAGTAGGGGAGAGGAGAGAAGGAAGTAAGGTGTGGTGCCAACTTAATTATTCTGTGGAGGCGGGCGTAACTATTTTTTTCCAACGGTTTCTGTAATATTGGTAAAATAATAATATGCTTCTGTCGGATCCGATTTCTGATCGAGATTTCATCAACGTTGGACGTTGACCCATCCGTGTGTTCGTCAGGACAGGCCAATGGGGGCATATCATAGCGCGGGACAAAGAACTACAATTTGGCGTGGCAATGGTAAAGCCTATAACAATACTGATAATTAAATTAAAATTAACATGAGTTGGAATGTTAACATATACATACTACATACCGGTTACGGAACAAATTCAGGAAGCACGGTACTAATTTTTGAATTTGTATTTGAAAAGCAAACGCAAACAACAAGATTTTATCTTGGACAATAATGAGCCATATGTAGAATGAGCGACAAGGAAAAAGTTTTATTTATGGATTGATTTATTTAATGTTTTACTCAATTTATTCAAGCGCTAAATATGTTTATTTATCTGAACTAATCTTTAACTTCCTTTGTGCTGACAATGTATTCTTTATCAGTTTTCCGAAATGAACTGAAGATTCCTCAAAAATGAAGTCTCAAAAAAGTGCCTCAGCCTATCCACATTATGCCCCGTTTTAAACTTCGGGGGCAGTTGCCTCTCCGCCTTTTCACTGTACTCCTGACTCCCGGCGTGATTCACACAGTCAATGGCCTCCTTCAAGATTTTACCGGTGTGCTTCAACCCCTTCAGTTTTTTCACTAGGGTGTCCACATCCCCAGTCTGGGGCTTGGCTCCCTCCCCCTTTTCCATCTGGGTTTCCAGGATTTTCCTCTCGTGTATGTAGGACTCCATGCTCCTCACCAAGGACATCAGCGTCTTACTATTCCCTCCGGAGTTGACCTTGTTCTCCTCCTCCTCAATCAGATGCTTCAGGTAGCCCTCCATCCCGTCATTGTACGGCGTGATGGCATTCTCCTTGAGAAAATATGCAAATGTGACGGATGCCTTCTCAATCTCCTTCAGCTCATATTCATATTCCTCGATCATTAGGTTCTTCTCGTCGATCATCTTCTGCTTCATTTCCGCGGCGCTGAGGTTCTTACTAAGGGACTCCTTCACGGCCTGGTTCTCCACCGGCTTGACCACCTGGATGGAGTCGTAGTAGACGTGGAGGTGGTCTCTGTAGGAGTGGCCGCAGGACTTGCACTTGCCGCTGAACAACTTGAACCTGGTGCAGCTCAACAGTTTGATGTCCCCTCGAGTGTCCGCCTTCACCCCGGTTTGGGTGCATTTGGCGTGGCACACCGTCCCATATTCCACCGTCTTGACGTCGTCATCCAACGCCCAAATCCGGACGCATCTGGAGTGGCCGCAGACCGTCTTGGGGTAGTCTAGTCGGTGGATTTCGATTTCCGTCCGGGTCGTCATCTGCTTTTCCTTGAGTTCCTCGATGTTTTCCTTCATGTTCTCGATTTCCCTCTTCTCATCCTCGACGATTGATTTGTTTGTCTGGATATTCCGGCTGATTTCGGCGAGGGGACGGGTCATTTTCAGGACCAGTTCCCGAGCGTGGTTCAAATTCAGCGTGCTTTGGATTGGGTGGGGTTCCAGGGATTGGATCCGTCTCAGCATTCGCCTCGTCTCGGCGATGGAGTTGTCCCAGGATACCCCAAAGTTGGCACGGTCCGCTTGGCTGAAGATGACTGGAGGGGTGTTCTTAACGGCTGCGAGGAATCGATAAGCTTCGCTGTCAAAGCAGTAGACGGTCTCTTTGTTGAGGGGGATCTCCACCTCTTTGTTTTCCTTGAGGAGGGCCCTCAGGGCGGGCAAGGTGTCTCCAGGGCAGTACAGGGTACTTCTGGAGTTGGTGAAGCAGAAGAGGATGTTCTTGCTGGCGTCCCGGTGCAAATATGTGAGGAGTCCTTTGAGACAGAAACGGAACATGACGGTTAGCTTGGACTGGTTGGGCTTGAGCAGGATGCAAATTCCGTGGATTTCTCTGAGGCCGGAAATGGTGTCCAAAATGTTCTGGAAATTTTTCTTGTCCTGTTCAATCCCACGGGGGTCGCCGATCCCGGGCGTGTCAATGAGACGGACGATCAGCTTGCCAAAGGTGAAGGGATACACTTGAGTCTCCTGTGTAGCCGCCTGGCCAGTTTCGAAAGATTCGTTGGGATCGCTTCCGGTTGTTACTGTGATCTCCTCAAAGTTCCTGTCGCAGAGGGTGAACTTGGATGGGATAAGGGTGAAGAGCTCCCCCTCCTCGGCTTCCTGGAGGGACTCGTATTTGAGGAAGTTGACGAAGCCATTAATCCACGTTGACTTCCCCACGCCAGTCTCACCCAAAATCAAAATGTTGAGTTCGTTGAAGGGCTTGAGCTGAGAAATCAATTCGGTTAGGGTGTTTTCATCGTGGAACTCGAATTCAGAGCCGTGGGCGGGCTCAGGGCATTTGAACTCCACAAGGGTGGTAGGAGTCTTTCCACACTGGCAGTAGATGAAATGATCGAAGCCGTACTGCATCACTGCCAAGCATGTCGTGCAAATCCAGTCATAGTCCTTGGTCGCACTGCAGTTCCTTCCTGTGCAGGGGATGGAGAGGGGGACGGACTTGCTTGGCTTCCTGTGGAACCTTTTCGTCCCGGAAACAATGTGTGCTAAGGGAGCCTCTGGCTCCGACTTCGGCTCTTCTTCTTTTTCATCATCTTTTGCTATCGCTATCCTAAAAAAGAAAAGAATACAAATTAGTTGCTGTAAATATGAGTCATGTTGAATGACTGAGGTGGTTGAATATAATTGTTTGTGGAGAAAGCAATTGAAAACAGCGGGAACCAGGGGGTCTGCACTGAATCTCACTTCATGTTGTTGATCTGTGATCGGACTCCGAATGTGCGGAACCTGATGTTGGAATGGTTACGTTAATTTTGCACAGTTTCCAATACAAAATTCTCGATAAGTTCTCGAGCCCTCAACGTAACTTCATAATTTTTACATGTAAAGTGACGTAACCATGTTAAACATCAGGTTCCACACTTTCTGAAGCAATCACAGATTTTTAGAATGAATGTAAAGGAAACAAGCTTCAGTGCATTCTCTAGTTATATACGTAGTATATAGCTCAAGCTCTTTGGCGGGAACTTACTCCTCCGTAGACACATCTTTGTCGAGGGTCTTTGGCTTGATGCCTTTCGTCCGTGGTTTTGGGACGGGAGGAATGGGCACTTCGACATTCTGAATGATAGGTGATTCCTCCTGTTCCGTTGTGGGTTCTAATTCTTCCATGTTAACACTGTCACCGACAACCAGTTTATTTTTTGGGCTTAATTGAGGGCTGAAAATATATCTAGCAAAATAAATTTACTCTGACTTTGGTACGAAGTGATCAAACGATGGAAGCAAATTAACTATCCACGTCATGCTGGAGTACTTATCAATACTATCATCATGAATCATGATTATATAAATAACACAGAATGCATCACCACCATCCATCCGCATAATTTTCTATCTTATCTTTCCATTCATTCCAGTGATCTCTCTATCGGACATGATTAGTCACCCAAGTGCTTTTAGGATAATTGGATGACTACATTGCTAAACATGACAGTATTGATTTAAACAATGATTTGCTTTCAATGCCTAAATTCTGAAATTTAGCTTTGAACCTTTCTTACGTTTCCTCCTCTGAATATTCATCATAGCTTGTTGAACCTTTCTCACTGATTTCGATTTCCTTTGTCAACGATGACCTCACCACCTGGACAGGGCTCCTTGTCAGCCTAACCTTCTGAAAACCGACTATCAGACTTTGGAACAGGAAACATCACAATAACCTTGTCAAGCTTTCCAACCAAACATAATTCAAAGTCTTCATCAATTTCATAATATTTTCCCACATCCTCTCGCTCATCATCATCATCCCACTCCTGAAAGACCGTCCAAACAATCGGCAGAAGCAAAGGGAATCGGCTAAGCCAATACTGAAAATAGTTTCCAGCTGTATCAACTTGCCCCATGATCGCTTCCCTGACATCTTTAGGAAGAAGTTCAGACGATTTCTCCATATCGAGCATGACTGTGCCCAGCCAGAGTAGATAATTTCCGGCTGTCTAAATTATCTTTTGTTGCTTAATATAGTTTTGAACAACTGGACAAGTCTTCGATAACCAACCTTTCGCCATTTCATCTCCTGTGGCAACCAAGCCGGCGCTTATGTCGAAAGAGCTCACTGCACTTCTCAACGTGGTTGAAAATGTCACGGAGAAATTGCATGGACTGTTTTCTCATCACTCCAAAATACAAAATGACTGAGGACGGCTGAAGCAGTAGTAAGCCTATCACTTTCATTATGGGATATCATGTGTCTTATCAGCCATATGAAAGCAGATGAAGCGCTACTACTGTGCCTTGCTGGAGTGGTAGTAATTGCCGTTTCCTCTTGATTTAATTCACCATCAACGATGTTGGTAACCCGACGAAACTCATCTTTACCGAAAGGATGTCCGCCGGAGGTTAGGACGTAGTAGAATATGCAGCCCAGGGAGAAAATGTTAGCTTTGAAGCCCTGTTTCATATAAAAATATAAAAACCCTGATAAATAACGCTCGTGATAAATGTCCATTTTTGTTACCAAGCGTTTTTTAACCGTTATATGTATAACATGGAATTGAGTGAATGTATGTCGGATGAAAATTTGGATAAAAATATAACACGAGTATGGCAGTTTTTAACCTAAAAACAAAATAAATGTTCAGCCGTTTACTACATGTCTTTCAGCTTATGTCTGTCTGTCTTAACTGTTAACGTTGATTGATTTTGACAAGCGATTCTGCTAACATCATCGTTATTCGCAAAAATAGTACAATGCTACTGTTTTGATGATTTTATGAAAAGTAAAAGTTGTATGGACGAAACTTAGGTATTAGAGCTTACCAAATGAGTACGTTTTTTTGTGAAATGGCGAGGTAAGGATATCATCAGCATCAATTGGCGCCACCTCTTCGCTATCATATTATATTTACGGTTCACCACTTTGAAGATGATGTTTATGTGAAGGCGTAAATAAATAGTAGTCAAATATTTCAATCGATAGTCGGACAGTCAACAAATTTTATTATATAGCTATCAATATATCATTTAATCTTCCAAAGTACCTACCTACAGTACAAAGAAGGTATGATAGGGAAATTACAGTTTCAAACATTAGTAGCTAAATACAATCATGCCATATGGGAAAAGTTTCAAAACCATGTTTGAAGCCATTGCACATTTTAATCTTTGTTAATCCCTTCGACTTAATTCGTGGAATGTATTTCTATTATTTCACCATTTTTACATTTATTTTAGCTACATTACTATTACTGTTTTATATTGTTTATTATTGCAATTATACTTAAATTATATTGAACCATTTTACATAACATTGTCCCAAAATTAGAGAAGCTAGCATTGTGGGTACTATAGGTTTATGGATATTTATAGTACGAGCTACCAACCTGTATTACATAAAGCATTTTGGGAATTTATTAACAAAATATAATTTACCCGGAATGCAGTTTTCAGGAGAAAGGAGCAAAAGAAGAAGAAGACCTTGGAGAAACTGCCTGTTTAAAAATTTGCTTTAGTCCCTTCTTGTACTTGTTTGTTGGTTGCTGCTCTACCTTCTCCTGAAAAAGGTGGCTTTCTGCATAATCCGCACAATTAATTGCATCCATCAATATCTTACCAGTGTGCTTCAACCCTTGCAATATTTTTATCAGCTTGGCCACATCTTCAGTTTGTGGCTTAGCTAGCTCCCCCTTTTCCATTTGCGTTTCCAGGATCCTCCGCTCGTGTAAGTAGGATTCCCGGCTCCTTACCAATGACTTCAGGGTCTTACTGTTTCCTCCGGAGTTAACCTTGTCTTGTTCCTCCTGAATCAAATGCAGAAGGTATGCGTCCATAGCGTCATTGTAAAATGTGATGGCATTCTTCTTGAGGAAGTAAGCAAATGTCACGGAAGCCTTCTCAATCTCTGTCAACTCAAATTCGTACTCTTTTATTAACCGATTCTTCTCGTCGATCATTTTCTGTTTCATTTCCGCAGCGCTCAAGTCCTTATTAAGGGATTCAACCACGGCTAGGTTCTCTACTTGTTTCAGAACCTGAATTGAGTCATAGTAAACGTGAAGGTGCTCCCGGTAGGAGTGACCACAGTTCCTACAGTTACCATTGTACAACTTAAAAACCATACAGTTAAGCAGTTTAATATCCCCCCTGGTATCTGCCGGAACCTTTGTTTGTGTGCATCGTAGATGGCATACCGTGGCATATTCAATTGATTTTATCCCGTTATCCGGCCCCCAAATCCTGACACAGCGACTGTTGCCACACACTGTCTTAGGATGTTCCAAGCTTCGAACTTCGATCTCTGTTCTTGTCGTCATCTGCTTCTTCCGTAGCTCTTCAATGTTCTCTCTCATATTTTCGATTTCTCTTTTGTCATCCTCTACAATGGACTTGTTTATTTGTATACTTCGACAGACTTCTGCTAGCGGCCGAGTCATTTTTAAAACCAGCTCGCGGGCGTGGTTCAGATTGAGAGTGCTTTGGATTGGATGGGGTTCCATTGCTTGAATACGTCTTAGCATTCTGTTTGTCTCAGCATAGGATTTGTCCCAGGATTTAGCAAAGTCGACTTTATTATCTTCGTCAAAGAGCACAGGAGGATTGTTCTTTACGGCTGCAAGGAATCGATAAGCTTCGCTATCGAAACAAAAAACAGTTTCCTTGTTGAGAGGAATAACCACCTTGTTGCTTTGTTGCTGTTGATTCAGCAATACTCTTAAGGCAGGCAGCGTGTCCCCAGGACAGTAAAGTGTGCTACGTGAGTTTGTAAAGCAAAATAAAATATTTTTACTTGCATCCCGATGGAGATGTTTCAAGAGTTCGGTTACGCAGAAACGAAACGTGATGCTCAACTTGGCCTGGTTTGGTTTGAGGAGGATGCAGATTCCATGAACTTCTTTTAACCCGGAAATGGTGCTCAATATATTTTGGAAGTTTATCTTGTCTTGATCGACCCCCCGGGTATCGCCGATTCCTGGGGTATCAATAAGACGAACAATCAATTTGTCGCAAGTAAATTCGTATATCTTGGTCTCTTGTGTAGCCGAATGACCCACTTCAAAGACTTCATTGGGATCACTTCCGGTCGTCACAGTTATCCCAACGAAGTTGCTGTCATAGATTGTCATTTGGGATGGGATAAGCGTGAAAAGTTCCCCTTTCTCAGCTTCATCAAGGGACTTATATTTTAAGAAGTTGACGAAGCCATTAATCCAAGTTGACTTTCCCACGCCAGTCTCTCCTAGAATTAAAATGTTGACATCTTTAAAGGGTTTTAACCTGTAAATCGATGCAGCCAGTTTGTCATCATCGTGAAACTCATATTCATCGCTGTGGTTTGGGTCAGGGCATTTAAACTTTAGATTTTGGACAGGAGTCTTTCCGCATTTGCAGTATACGTGGTCATCGAACCCGTACTGAACTGCAACCAAACAAGTTGAGCAATTCCAATCACGTTCCAATGTCGCATTGCAGTGCCTTCCTGTGCAAGGAATGGAGAACGGGCCAGATTTGCTTGGTTTGCTATGGATTTTTTCGGTTCCAATAACCGCCTGTGTCAAGGGCAAGAGATGCTCATTGTCCTTTTTATCCTTTGGTTTCCTAATAACAAATCGAACGTTAATAATTAGTTTTTTTGAAAGTGCTGTAAAAATTATTTAAAGATAATGTGATGGATAATTTTGTTTTAGAATTAGATCGTGACAAGCAGACAAAACAAGAAAAAGTAGGATACGTGCATTTAAATTAGAATTATTTTAAAAGCATTATTAGTATTAAAAGTTATTATTGAATGGATCAGTTCGTACTATATGCATGCTGATACACATCTGATAAATGTTTGCAACTATTTTTTTATTCAAAATGCAGAGCAGTCCTAATATTAATATAAAAATGTGCAAAATGACTGACTTCAAAACAGTTTTAATTTAAAGAAACTCCTATTAAAAATCAAGCAAATACTCAGTTAAATTAAAAAATAATATATAAAAGTATGTATTATAATCAGGGCCAGGACATTTTAAAAATGCATATCGGCGGGCGTTGTTTGTACTGCCGAAAATGTTTTAAACTTTGCACGCAGATGTTATAAATGAAAATGGGTTGATTATTGCCCATTTGTAGGTACATATTTCCCGGTTTTCGTGCATACTGCATACGTAGTAACATAGTTTACAAAAATACCTGTATAG
This sequence comes from Lepidocyrtus cyaneus, assembly GCA_034696785.1. NCBI lineage: Eukaryota > Metazoa > Arthropoda > Collembola > Entomobryomorpha > Entomobryidae > Lepidocyrtus > Lepidocyrtus cyaneus. Next base: position 5,311 of record JAQIWX010000274.1, on the reverse strand, counting down.
CGCATGTACTTAGAAATAACCTTGTGTGGCACCCGAAGTACATTTTCAAATTGGACAAGCTGTTATGCATAGGCAACTAGCAATTATTGTAAAAAACTTAATAAATAGTAGGTACTAATTTACGTGTTTAAAAATCAACAAGTTAATAGCTTGTATTTTTCAAGCCACAAATTGTACACCAGCTAGCTAAAATAAATTGCAACTTTTCTTTAATTTTTTAAAGTTTTGAAAAGCTCCAATCACAAAAGCTAAAATTGCACAAGTTAATTAAATTGACTCCATTAGTATTGAATTATTCTTACAAACTAGTTTAAACACGCCAAATATAAATATATATATGACAGTTAATAAAAAGTTAATTTGCGTCCTTCTAGATAGACATCCTCGATACCAACCCCCATAGAGCGCTCGCGCTCGAATAAGTGCATATGATGCATATTCGTTGATCAAAAAGAAGTAAGACCCCCGGGGGAGGGGTCTAAAGTATGCGTGACACAATGTGACATGGGGGTGGGCGGGGGGGGTCTTCACAATTTTGTGACGTCACACAAAGTTAGTTAATTTAAGTGTTCGAAACTCGAGATTTAAATTAACAATCTTTAGTTATTAGTTGGACGATTTAAAGTGTGAATATCACACTAATATTTCGAAAAGATTTTTGAAATTGCCACATTGATAAAAAAGTTCGTTAGATTAACGGTTGGCTTTAATTGCTAACTAACTAACTTTACCTTCTTTTTGAATGGACCTTTAAGTACATATTTAGTCGTTTTTTATACATCAGTGCATGCAATGTTGACACATAGAAATCATGCCCCTGATATAATATAACAAAGTTCCTGATTGAAGAATGAAAAATAACTAGGCAACGAACGCTGTAAAAATACATTTAACTTTTGTGTTGAGCTCACAGACATCGAGCGCATTTAATAATTCTGATGCACGAAATAAGGAAATCTATTTTGAAAGGGAAAAATTAAAAAAATTACACAGGAACAGCTACTGCGTAGTTTTAGCACTTTTAGCATAGTCGAATGTCAGATGGGTGTCACTTTGTCAATGAATTCATTGGTTGAAGCCAATTTTGTTGTCACTTTGTCAATAGTTGGTTATCATGGAGACCCGGCATATAGGCACTAAATGTGATGAAATAAGCAGGCAAATAGGCTTAATAAAAACGCCTAATAGACATAAAAATCCGAAATAATTGCCTAAATAGGCACATTTACAATGAATCTTAGCTAAAAAAATGCAAAACTACCCCTTTTATAATGTTAAAGAGCCGAACGTCAAATTACATGTTACCAAAAAAATTTAATTTAGTTTAAAGCATTTATTTGCTACAACCTAAATCAAAATCCGAAAAAAGTGGCAAAGGTTCCACATTTTTGCAAAATGGGCATTTAAATGAATAGAAAGTGTCTAAAGCTGGCAAAATAGGCACTGACCTCCCCAATATGCACTTATAGACACTAATAAAACTTTGCAAAAATGCTCCTACTTTCATAAAACGTGTTTGCCCATTGAAAGCATATGTTTATTTGCTAAGCAATAAGATATAGGAAGGGAAAATCTATACCTTATTTATGCGTCAATAATTGGCTGGCAAATTTTTTCACATGGTCACTGATCGTGAGTCAATTGCTTGTTGTCCACATGTGTCAATTTATCAATTGTTTGATAGTTATCAGATCGTTGATTGGTGTCTGACGGTTGTCAATAGGTTGGTTGACGTCACACGGCTGCCATAATGTTGATTGTAGTTATATGGTTATTATAAAGGTGATTGTTGTCACAAAGTACGGTCAGTTGTTTTACGGTCAGTCCTACTATATTATGTTCCTACGAATACAAATAAAGCAAAGCACAATGGGATTTTTATTCCCCACTACAAAGACTACTTCCCTACAAACTAAAAATGACATGGTGAGATGTAAATGATTTGCTATGCAATAATTGTAATAGCTGTTGAGATTATGATTGACCTTGGAAAGTTTATTCTCCTATTATCTCTTTTATGACGCGAACGATAGCGGGATGAAAATAAAAGAGTTTTAAAAGTTGTAAAAACACATAAAGGCAATGTTTGAATTAATAAAAAGCCACCTTACATTTTTTACTGCACTTTGATTTAAATTATTCGTAATTACGTATTTGTAGCACCGCTTTCAAGGTTTTTGGAGTCGTTACTGCTGTTAATGATTCGTGGCTTTGCAATAGGCACAGCGTCATTGCCGGTTAGCTTTATCTTGTCTCGATCACTTCGTTTTTCGTCGTATTCAGCTTTTTTTTGCGCACTAAAAACAAGCAAATAAACTTTTTTAAGTTAAGGGCAAAATGGTATTGCATAACAAGTAACTGGTTAAATAATAACGTATAGTCAAGTAGCGCCACTTCAAGTTCATGTTAATTAATCCTTTATTACAATAAATATAGCTAGCAGTCGGATATATTCGTTATGTATATTGAAGCAATCACTCAATTAGAGAAATACTTAAGCGCTTATGTTAACTTTGCCTACCTATTATTTGACGCCGCTTCTGATTGTGAGGTTAAATCCTCTTTGTCTTTGGATTCCGATTCTAATGATGGTGGCTTCTCCTGTACTTGAGACTTTATTTTTTTCGTCCCTGTTTGGAAAATGTTCGATTTTGGAACGGCAAACTTGCTGGTCTTCTTTTTAAGCTTTCCAACCAAGGAAAATTTAAAAATATCGTCATTGTCATAATATTTTTTGAGCTCGCCCCCTTCATTGCAGTTTTGAAATACCGTCCAAACAATTGGCAGAAGGGGTGGAAACCGGAAAAGCCAATATTGAAAATAGGCCTTTTTCTTACATCCGTACATGGCATCTTTCACATCCTCTGGAAGGTCTTCTGTCTCCATTATATACATGACTTTCACCAGTGAAGAAAAATTTCCACTCTCTAAATCTTCCTGTTGTTTAAGATAGCTTTGAACTACTGGGCATACCTTAGGAAGCCATTCCTGTACCGAACTGTCTCCGAATGTAACCAAACCTGCGCTTACATCAAGGAGCTCACTACGTTTCTCAACGTACTGGGCAATGTCTTTAAAAAATTCGGTTGTCTTATCACCAGTCCAAAATACATGATGGCCTAGTATAGCTTCTGCCTTTGGTCTTCCAACTTCGTTGTGGGATATCATATGCATTATTAGCCATTTGAAACCCAACACGGCTCCGTCGTTTTCCAAAATGTCATCTAGGTTGTGCTTCCCATCCACAATGTTGGTCACACGACGAAATTCCTCTTTTCCAAAAGGATGCCTGCCTCGTGTAAGAGTATAGTAAAAAATGCAGCCAAGAGAGAATATATCAGCTTTTAAACCCTGGTTTAAAGAAAAATAGTTAAATTTGTTAAAATTTTACCTAAAACAGTTACGCTAAGTTTTATTGAAATTATGTTTATTACTATTTCCGACGATTTCATTTCAGTAGGAATAATTTCTGGCGCTGCCCATCCTACTTTACTTGTCCTGTCTCCTATAAGCATCGACGTTCCAAATGTTTTCAGCTTTACCAGAATCCGATTTTCATCGTAACGGGTAATCAGAAAACTGCGTGGAGTAAGGCCGCCATGTGTTATCCCATGCGAATGTACAAACGCAACTGCTTGTGTTGCCTGTTTAAGGATTTCAAATATCTCAGCAGTTGATTGTTCAGAGATTACCCATTCTTCTAAGGACACGTCACAAAGCTCCATCGCTAACAATATGAATCCCTCCATAGGTCGTGTTGCAAAACATTTCAAAATCCCGACATGCCCTTCTTCAAGTTTCCTTAAACACATAATTTTTTTTACTGCATCTTTCATGTTACGTTCACCAAGTAGGATTCGTTTTACAGCGACTTGTTTGCCTTGGAATATTCCCTGATACACGGTCGTGTGAAATGACCCCGTTCCAAGAAATTTATTCTTATCATATGCAATAGCCTGAAGGTCGACGATGTCTGGAGAATGACAGTTGTCCAAAATGGCGAAGGCTTTTTTCTGGTTTCCTTCCAATAATAAGGCTTTAACCTTATCATAATGTTCGATCCGCAGAAGCAGGATTTCATAAAATTTATTTGCTCGTAAAGAATCAACATGAATGGAGGTCTAGTTCAAAGTCAAAATTTTACCTTTTAATTTACAAAATTAGTCGTAATATTAGTTGTTTTGTATTCTAGGTTACTTACCAGCATTTTTCTTTCCTCCGGTTGGATAATTTTATTTGTTTGCAATTCTCCGAGGAAGTAATTGGTGCATTTTGTAAATTTTTCCAACTCCGGCAAGCTTTTCCGGATGTGATCTTTTTGCAAGATGTCCATTTTTGTTTAACAATTGGAAAAATTTGTTCTTCAATTTCTGTAGTTATCCATACCTTTACAAATAGGTTGTCGTAAAACTTTTCACTGTTGCGTGCTAGTGGCTTATTCAATTATGTTTGGTGATTTGGATGAAATTAGCAAGTGGACCACATATTGTTCACAACTTTCAAGTATCACAAAATTTCAAAGTGTGAGTCTTATTTAAAGTGAATCTGATGTAGCTGCTGCTCGTTATCGTAGCTTATCAGTGTTAGCCTGTCTAGCATGACATATACCTAACGCCTCTCAACACACACTTCCACATATCTCTATTTACTCTGCATTTTTGAGTAGGGGAATTGGATATTCCAAATGGGGGAAACTGCCTCCCTATTATTCCTAGGGGGATTTTCCCTATTAAATAGCTACAATTCCTATTTCAACAAAAATGATAAAACAAGACAACTTACCTGTACACTAAATAAAGAAAAATTTTGCACGAAAAGGTGCGCCCAAACCATGAGATCTACATTCATTTAGAGACTCAGATAAGACTTAGGGTGATATAATGGGAATATTACGTCTAAAGCTGTACTCAAGCCAGTTTGATCTGAAAAATAATAAATCAATTCAAATCAATTCAAATCATAAAACTTGAATTGATTTGCTCTTTTAAGCCAAGCTTTTTTAACTACAAGAAATAGTAACACTGTTTCTTGTAGTCTAAACTGAAATTGTTGGGGTACGAATCTTGGAAAGAAAGAGTAATGTCTGAAGACAAGTAACAATAGTGCCATTCGACTCAGGAGGTCAATATGCACTTAAGTAATAAGTTTCAAGCAAATCGGAGTTGTAGGGCTTTTTATCCCATGTTTTTTATAATTGAAATGAAGATGTATTACGTTTTTATGAATTTAAAATAAATTTAAGCAATAATTTTTCTTTTCTGAATATTGACATGCCTGTCACTAAGTTTTTAAAATTGATTTGGCATCTTTG
>JAQIWX010000273.1:0-20443 GCA_034696785.1 Lepidocyrtus cyaneus | reverse complement strand
AATTTTTTTACATTAATAAGTAAAATACATTTTGCAAAATAATTTAGTTGGAAAATGAGCCAGATGAATATAAACTACAGGGATATTCAAATTTCATTTCGGGGTTTTAAACTGGAATAACTTTAAAAATACTGCGAATTTTTAAATTCTGAAAGCAGCATCTGAAAGAGGAGGCTTTTGGATTTTAGTTTGCAAATTGAAAATTCGCAGTATTTTTAAAGTTATTCCAGTTTAAAACCCCGAAATGAAATTTGAATATCCCTGTAGAACTTAACATATCTAGTGCTTGTTATAAAGGAACTTTAATTATGTATAGTACAACAAAGTAATTTATACTGGACTTGATTCACACTATTTATTAAGAATTTATTTTATTCCCTGTAGTAATATTCATATTGTCGATCTGATGTTGGAAGGCTGGAGTTGGATTCCTCGAAGGGCATTTCTCTTCCGTCAGCGCTCGTCTTCAAGGGAGCAGTTGGATAAGGATGATTCTCGTTGGGAGCATTGCCAGTTTCTGACCAAGAGTGATGCCGATTCTGTCCTACACAGTCAGGAGTAAACAAATATTCACGAGCATTATAAGAATCGTGATTAAATGATAAACGTAAATTAGCTAGTATAATATTCATAAACTAAGGGAATGGGAGTCAATGAACTTACCCCTTCGGTGATCAGTATTGCCACGGTCGTCATTTCGGCCAGAGGGTGGATTCCTAATTAGTAATATAATTGGAATGAAAACCAAATTTTACTGAAAACAATCCCATTTTATATGTATCTTTCTTTAAGCAGCAGTATTCATTTCATACCTGCATTCTTCTGCTGTCATGCTATGAAAACTCCAATCGGAGCACCTTTCCTGTCTCGCTGCCTCCTCCTGTTGTTTCACTAGTTGTTCCATGAGCAGTTGATGCCTCCTCTCCGTCTCCTCATTCTCACGCTTTAAATTTTCAAACATGATCTGCATATGAGTTCTCTCCATTTCCCCTTGTTCACGTATGCTTTTCAGTGTATCTTGAAATTGGGTGTATTCCGTTTCATTCCTTTTCTGGAGAAGAGACAATGTCATGTTTTTCTTTCGTTCCGTCGCCTCCAATTGCTCTCGGTAATGTCTTTGTTCAGCTTCCAGCTCCTGTTCATGGAGCAGGGCATTCTTTTTCTTTGTATCCGCTACTTTTTGATGAAGGTGGTGTAATGTGAAATTACTGCTTTGAGCTTGGGCTTTCATCACTGCAACCACGTCATCTGAACTTCCATTAAAACTGGGCAGAAGTGGGGAAGCACTGCTGTCAGTAAAGCTGTTATAACGTTGTGGAAGCGAAGCCTGCGTTGAGGACGTTGGTTCCAAACCGATTCCAGAACTTTGTGTATGATTTGCTATGATAGGGCCATTTTCTTCTTGGCTAGGCTTGCTACTGGGTTGTGTTGTTGTCGGTGGTCGTTGTCTCGTATTACCCCGATTTCCACCTTTCCTATTCCCAGTTGAAACCTGTCCTCGTTTTCGTTTCCTTACTAATTCGCCTCTTAACAGTAGACTTATGGCTTCATTCACCATTTCTCCCTTTTCGACTCCAATTTTCTCCCTCACAACCGTACTAATCCTCTCCAGCGTGAATTCATTTTTCAACATGTCAAAATTTGAATTTAAGCTCCTTCCCCATTCACTCAATATCTGTTCTCTTTTCTCCTCAGGTAAACTATAAAGCTGACTAATTTGAGTGTTCGACTCCCCCACCTCCCCTCCAAACAGTCCATATGACGGCATCTCCAACTCAGGGACGGTGAAATTCGAGAAAGTAAGAATAGATTCCAAAGTGCCCCGAATAGTCGACATGGATTCAAGTGCCCTCCTTAAATTCGTCCCAACCATACTTCCAAGTAACATGCCACCCCCATAGCCCTCCGACACAAGATGGGTTCCGTACCTTGCAAAGAACACTTTCCAATCCGTTATGGAATCTTTGTTGTAAAGGTCAACTTTACCGAGGCCGTTGATAGTTTCAACAAACTCCTCATTCAGTTCTCCCCAATTCTGCTTTTTCGCAAGGACGCATTTCAGCGTGCGAATTTCTTTTATTGCCGACAGCGTGACAATTTCCACCCCTTCCTCCGGCGCTAGGTTAAATCCTCCCTTGGCCCTCCCCGTAAATCCGACATTAGTAATGTTTTCTTCCCTCGTAAACTTCAGATACTTGAGTCGCTCTACGAAATAGTCTGAAATATTTTGGGAGTAGCTTGAAAATGTTGGGCTTGGAGGGACAGAAAATCTTCTGCATTTCATGAATTTGGGTAGCTGATAGCCAACTGGGCTGGGACGGGATTCCGCGGTATTGAACGGGGTCTCCAGAGATAGCTCATCTGCCAAGACATCATACCCATATCCAACCGTCAAGGGTAGAATGTACTCAGGCATTTTAAGACCAAAAGCTGAATTCAAAAGAAGGGCCGGATATGTTGATGAGGTCAAAGACGAATTTTGGAGGAATGCTGCTCGATCCGCATAGCTGCTTGGGATATCTTCAAGTGCAGTAATATTTCCGTTTTGAAGATAGAGCTGAAGTGCAGTTTTCATAACCACTGCCTCCCTTCTATCAGGGGCTAAGGGAAGTTCGTTGAAAGCATTTTGGATTTTCGAATTGATTTCAGTATCCGTAATTGTCCAATTATGCTGATGCTGGAGAAGATACAAGAACGCATAAAAATCAGAATCATTCTCATCCCAATCCGTCTGAATCAGCTTTACTTCACATTTCATTTCTGTTTCTCGATGCTCCATAATTGCAGTTATCGCCGACTGAACCTGTGATTGGGCACCGTGCGCGTCTGCATTTAATGCTGATGCGTTTATCATCGCCTCCCAAACATTTTTCGGGTAATATTCCTTATTGGGTAGTCGGTAGTATCCTCCATCCACATCCACATTATGCTCAGTTTTTGCATTGTTATCCCCAACTACTATTTGATAAGGTGGTGAAAGTGAAGAAAACTCCTCAATGACCCTCCTAAAGTTTTCGATTTTGTTTGCCGGTTTCCGCTGGATATATTTTGTTTCGCTCATGAACCTCGTGAATAAGAAAATTGGGCTTATCTTGGTCTCAGAGAGCTGATCTAGAAATACTTGATTGTACAAGTCGATTCTATTTAAAAACCGAACAAAGTCAGCGTTGGCTCCAAAGTGATCATCATTATCATCAAATCTGGATAGGGCCAAGAAAATATCCGGAGGACTGTTTTCACCTAAGTAATACGACTTTAAGATGGCCAGTATTTGAGCATCCTGTTCTGGAGTACGGCCATCCACAAACCCGGGAATGTCGACAAGCTTTATGTGGAAGCTTGTGCCGGGAATGTTGCTGACTGTGTACTCATAAATGTTCTGGAATGTTTCTTTCGTTCCTTCCGGTTTCTCACATTTTGTAAGAGGGCCAATGAGCTCACGAATCTTGGAATCATATTGAGAGGGATTAAATTGATTTAATTCAATCAAGCATATTATGTCAGCGAAAATTTGCGTTATAGTCTCAGTCTCGACTGCAACTTACTGTTGACGAAATTCCCGATCCACTCCTGCCCAACACGACAATCCTTACAACATGTTCTTCCGTTGGGGTACTCTGAGACGTTTCGGTATTATGGTGACGGGGTTGATTGTAAGACTGTGAAGGGGTCCCCCTCTTTATTTCGGGTTCTAGTGATGTCGCCAAGCTGGACTCCTCCATGTGCTGCGTCGAGGTAGTTTCCGGTAGGGATGCCGTTATGTCGCCAATTCCTGAGCTGGAGTCTCCGTCATGTACTTCCCGTGTGGCAGGGGTATTGAAACGATTGACGTTTGAGAGGGTTCCATTACTAGGTTGGCTTTCCTTTAGAAATTTCTCTAAAGTTAAAAGGTTGGGAAAAACTAATGCATTCAAAATCTTATCCTTTCTGTTCAAATTTTAACTTCGTAAGTGTTATCTATTAATCTGAACTACCAGAAGACACGTTGTGGTGTCCCCCGTGAGGCATGGTAGTAGTTGCATCACTGGAGATGCTTGCAACTTCAGTACTGGTCAAAATAAGTTGTTCGGGCGGGGTTGAGGGTTCCTGAGCCTCCTTTTCCGTGCCATCGTCGTAATCATCTTCCAGCTCAATTTTTACTTTTGAAGTAAACAATAAAAGTCAAAAGGTTTAGTAGCATTTCTGATATAATCCAAATTGTAAGTAGTGGTAATTAAATAATTTTACTACCATTATGGGACCGGACTGCTGTTGTAGATTGAAACGCTACGCAAAGTACGGTTAGCCCCAGGAATAGTTTCTGATGCAAGGTCATCGTCCCCATTTAGGTTTTCCTTTTTTTCCTAATTGGATATGAATATGACGTGTGAAAAGAAAATACACCTTTTTACTCACAGAGCAGTCAATTTGGTGCAGCCGTTAATAGCTGATTAAACTAAACGCAGCAATTATCCAACAATTCACAAAATACTAGTCCCACTTACGGTGATATACAAATTAAATAGGCACATATAGACCTCGGACTGGTAAATCAAGCCCTGCGATGAATATTTACAAATACTAAAACATTTCAATGTATCTAAAAAAAACTTTTTATATAGTTTCCCTACAGCATAAAGAGTATGACTGGCCGATGCAAAGAGAACGATAAAAGTTATATCCAATCTGCCGGTCACGTCACCCTGAACATAATTTTTAATTTGCAATGATTGTGTTACACAGATTGTGGTGCATTGGTCTGGAGTCTAGATACTACAACTGCAAAATGCAAAGATGAAATTGATCTTTTAATCGGCTACTATATTTATGTACATTAATTTATAACAGCGTACTTTTATGATTGCAGCTTGCAGAGGGGAACTTTAATCCTTCAGATGCGACTGCTTCATAATAGTTGTAGGATTATGTATGCATCAAGACACAAGTTGAGCTGCTGATCTTTATATATCTTTAAATAAATGTACTACATTTAAATTCGATTTCACTTGTTTCCATTCATATGTGGAGTGGAATCGCAAACGACTTTTAATTTACTTTTACTTCGAGCCAATTTTGATGATGCCTCATCTTGTGTAAAATCTAACCTGTTTACGGAGAAAATGACCACGAGTTCAGAACTAACAAATAATATTGATTTTCCACGAAATCATTATTAAGATAATGCAATCTCTTTACTTGGAAATACAAGTTTATGGAAACTCGAAGTTTTTTAAAGTAGCAAATGCTGAGGCAAATCATACTGTCTATACATATGTCCATGTGTCTGGGTTTCGTTTGGTTTGCTGAAAGTCAAAAAGAAAAGGGAAAAGTGCAATTCTGATGAATCATCATCATAATTAATCATTATGTAAAAGTGGTTAATGCATTCGATGAACTTTAAAAGTTGCTAGGTGGGGTATTGTAAGAATTCGCATATTTCATCATACCTTTTGATATTTCAATTTATTTGCCCATTTTTAAAGAAACAATTGGCAAAGTTTCAGGAGAAAATATTTCATTTGTAAAATACTTTCTGTTAGTTTCTTCCCTTCCAATAGAAATTCGGGACAAAGCATAGAAGGAAATAAGTGACAACTTTCTCCGGTTGGTAAACCACCATAGCATAAAATACACTATATTGTGTAAAATTATATTTTAGGAGCAAAAGTCTTTATGTTTGGGCAATGCATGGTTTAAGTTTTATTTTTATTGGAACATTTTACAAAAATTTGGAATACAGCTATAAAATATTAGGTATAATCATAATTCATAAAAGATTGTAACTGAATGTTTCGAACAATTATTGAAATCATCAATACAGGGTTTCCTGAGACGAACTGGTTCTCTCTTTCTCTCAGCAGAGATTTGTCATCCTTGTCATTGTCAATGTTAAGAATAAACTATCCCATAATATTGTCTGACCTCTCCGAAGTTGACAACATAGCAGCTCCGTTGCTGCAAATAATGAATACAAAATTCAGAAAATAGCATCCAATCCATATATCAAAGGAAAATCAGGGGTTCACTTTACATTATGCATAAAGGATACATTTAGATATGAGCTTATTGGGAAAAGTGTTACCTTGTCCAACAATTCACATGTAGTATTTTAAGTCCGGAACATCGGCTCTCCATTTCTCTTTGCTTCTCAGCCCTCTTTCTTTGTCTAATTTCATTCATAAGCAACTCATGCTTGGACTCTGCCTCTTCATTCATGCGTTGCAGGTTTTCGATTAGGGCCTCCGTGCGAAGCCTTTCAATGTCCATTTCCTCCTGTATACTGGCTACTGTTTGTTGATGACGGATATACTCAGTTTCATTGAAGTTCTGCTGATCAGTTGACAAAGCTGTATTATTATTAGGGGGAGGAAATCTCATTTGGTGTCTCGTTACGCTTTGTTGAATCATGCCTAACAGCGTCACATTACTGTTCTGAATTTGAGATGACATCAGCCCGAGTAAATACTTTTGATTTTCATCAAGGTTTGAAAGGAATGAGCCAACGGACCCATGACTGGAGTGATTTCTCTTATTCACTTCTCTCCCACTTTCACTTCCTGTTGTAGCGCTACCCCTTCTTTTTTCTGCTTGCAATTCCTCCTTTACCGAAGACAATATCTTCATTGCGTGATCCACTAAATCAATTGCCTTATCTAAATTGATTTGCTTTTTAAGTTTTAGCTCTCCCAACAGAAGCAATCCTATTGCATCATCCACCATCCGTCCCTTATCACTGCCGACTTTCTCCTTCACAATCCTGCTAATTCTCTCCAACGTAAATTCATTTTTCAACATTATAGGAACAGAATTTAAACTGTTTGACCATTTCTTCAACAACTGGCCCCTTTCAGCTGCTGGTAAATCAAAAAGCTGACGTATTTGAGTGCTCGACTCTTCTACCTCCCCTCCAAACAGTCCATATGAGGGCATCTCCAAATCGGGGACTGAGAAATTGGAGAAAGAAAGAATGGAGTCTAACGTATCATCAATAGTTGACTGGGAGTCAAATACCCTCCTTAAGTTTGCCCCAGTCATAGTTCCAACAAGTTTACCACCCCCATAGCCCTCCGACACAATATGGGTTCCGTACGTTTTAAAGAAAGCTTCCCATTCGCTGATGGAATCTCTGTTGTAAAGATTTACATGAGTGAGAGCGTTGACAGTTTCAACAAACTCGTCACTCAGTTCTCCCCAGGGATCGTTTTCATCAAGTTTGCATTTGAGAGTACGGAATTCTTTGACTGCTGTCAACACGGTAGTGTTCCCCCCTTCCTCTGGAGCAAGGTTAAATCCTTCTTTGGTGGACCCCAGTTCAAATTTTGCTGTAGTAAAGTCAATATCTTCCACACTTAAAAAATTCATAGGACTCACTCTCTCTTTAAAATAATCCGGAATGTTGTGGGAGTAGCTTTGGAATGTTTGGATTTCATGGAAGGGTAACTTTCTACATTGCATGAAATTTGGGAACTGATAGCCAACAGGACTGGGAAGAGACATGGCAGTCCTGAACGGGGTTTCTAGTGAAAGTTCATCCCTCAATACATCATAGCCATATCCAACGGTCAAGGGATCTACATATTCCGGCATTTCCAGCTTGAACGCTTCAATCAAAAGCAAAGCCGGGTAGATGGAAGATATCAATGAGGACTTATGGAAAAGCGCGGCGCGGTCTGTGTAACTCGTCGGGAGATCTTGAGTCTTCGTGATATTTTCATTTTGAAGGTATAGCTGAAGTGCTGTTTTCTGAACCACTGCATCCATTCTGTCAGGATTTAAGGGGAATTCGTTAAAAGCATTCTGAATTTTCAGATTCACTTCAGTTAATTCAATCGTCCACTTCAGCTCCTGTTGCATAAGGTAAAGAAATGCATTCGCATCAGCATCATACTGTTCCCAGTCCGTTTTAATGAACTTAGCCTCACATTTCATTTCCGTTTCCCGGTTTTTCTTAATCGCTTTTAACGCTAGGTAGGCTTCAGATTGTGTGATTGAGTGGCCCGCTTCAGACGTGGTTGCGTTCATCATCGCCTCCCAAACATTTTTGGGGTAGTGCTCCTTATTGGGTAGCCGGGAGTATCCGCCTTCCACCCTGACATTATGTTCAGATGCTGCGTTGTTATCCCCAACAACAATTTTGGAAGAGGGTGCAAGCAAGGAAAACTCTTCGATGATCCTTTTAAATCTGTTGACTTTATCTTCGGGTCTCCGCTGAGTTGCTTTTGTTTCGCTCATCAGTCTCGTTAGCAGAAACACCAGATTCATTTTGGTTCCCGGAACCCTTTCCAAAAATTCCTTCTTAAACAAGTCAATTCTTTTTAAGAATTTAACAAAGAGGGAATGGGCTCCAAGAAAGTTATCATCAAATCTGGACACTGCAAGGAAGAAATCTGGAGGACCGGTTTCACTTGCGTAATATGACTTTAAGGTGGCCAATATCTGAGCATCCTGTTCTGGAGTACGGCCATCCACAAACCCGGGAATGTCGATCAGCTTGATGCTGGAGCTTGTGTCTGGAATGTTGCTGATCGTGTATTCATAAACGGTTTGCAATGTTTCTTCCGTACCTTCCGGTTTTACGCATTTTGTTAGTGGACCAATGAGCTCACGAATCTGATAAAAATATTAACCATTATATTCGATTAAACAATAACAACTCAAATATTGGTTACATAATTATCTCCGTAATTAATGGTTCTGTAATCCACTTGCCGTTGTGGAAACTCCTGATCCACTCCGACCTACCACAACAATCCTGACAAAATTCTGGGATGTTGAGGTACTGTGAGACGTACTATTCGGAGTCGGACTGGCTGTAATACATTGCAATGCTAATAATGTTACGCAAAGAAAAGTAACCCACATGGCTATAGTTTGTTGAACTAATGCCATTGTTGTGTTTTCATTGTTGCCACTTTTTTTTAAATATGACGGTTGAACTTTAAATCATGAACAATTAGTTTTATTTTTATATGTACTGAACTCTGTATATGGAATGGAATGCACATGTTGACAGCGTATGTAAACATGCAATAGTCTTTCCATGAAAAATGAATTTTGCAGTACCTAATCCTCTGCTGATCTCTAGCCATGAAAATGCACCATGAGTAAATTACTGTTTAAATTGTAATTATTAATAATGAAGCGGAGATATCACTGACATGACTCTGTAGGAGCAAGAAAAAGTCAACAAGGCAAAAGGTCAGACAAGCGTAACCCGTTTTCAATGTAATCAATAATCAACATTAAAGTCTATTTAATCTCTTACTTGGAAAAGTTATTCGGACATATGCAGGTTAAGTGACATTTGGAGAGAAAAACAGTGACATGTTGTCCAATGGGTAAAGCATGTGTAGTGTTAATAATTGAATTCAACTGGAGATAAATTAATGACAAACTTTACTTTATTTAGAATATATATGCTTAAGTAGTTATACTCGTATATATACAGTCGGCTTATTGTTAGATATTATATCTTTTAATTGTGTCGGTGTCAGGAAAGTAAAATATATTTAAATGAAAGCTATAACAATTAATTGAAAACAAAACTCAAAATTTTTAGAACTTTAGTATCTGTATTGACTTATTCTTTTTTATCTCCACCTAATCCGAGAAGCTTTTGTCCAACAGACGAAACCAACTTGAGTCCAACATCTGCAATCTTTTCGAAAAAGCCTCTGTTTTGTATCTCCATCTGGTGTTGCCGTTGATTCTCCAGATTTATAAATGTCAACATGTCATGTTCACTTTTCGCTCTAATCTCCTCCTGCTTGGCCAACCGCTCAACTTCAGCTTTTGCTCTGATCTCCTCCAACCTGACCCTCTGCTCCATTTCGGACTTTACACTGGCCTGCTCCATTAAAAATCTGTTATGTTCTAATTCCTCTTTTTTAAGCTCTACTTCCTGTCTGTAGCGCTCGTCTTCCCTTGCCCGTTGGGCTTGCGAATCTCTGTCCGCCCGTAATTGGAGCATATGCCGCTCATACCTTTCTTCCTCTAATTGTTCCCTTCGCTGTGAATCCGCCAGGAGGGCTGCGAATTGCTCTTGAGCTTGTTTGTTGGATTCGGCAATGGCGTTTTGTTCCAAAATTCTACGGGTTTCCAGCATCTCTTCCCTTTTCAATTGGAACTCCCTGTTCAAGCGATCTTCTTCCGCCTGCCGCCTGGCATCTTCCGCTTGCTGCTGCTTTTGTTGAAGCATTTGCTGTTCATACCTTTCTTCTTCCAGTTGCTGCTTTCTCTTAGACTCTGCCATGAGGGTTATTAACTGCTCTTGGGAGTGCTTGTTGGATTCAGATATGGCTTTAAACATGTCTGCGAACCTTTGCATGGACTCAAAATCTCCTGAAGCCATCCCGCCCATACCTTCCATCCCATCCCTGGATACAGGATTACCGTCAGAGTCATAAGCTCTTTGCATTGGAATGTAGACCAACGAGGCATTCAATAGCTGAGCAGCCGCCTCCTCAATCATATAAGCTAAATCCCGATTTCCCGTTAGTTCAGTGACAACTTCACTTATCGGAAGCAACAGTAGCTTATTCTTCAATACAACAGGGTCGTATTTCAGAGATTCTTTCCATTCATCAATATTTCGAACTTCATCTAGTTCACTGAAATTAGACCAGTAATGTTTACGGTTTCCCCCAACCTGAGAAAATTCATAGTTGATGCCTGGTGGAGGCTCATAAGCTGCGTCCTTTCCTATCAGCTCATTAGCCAACTGTTGAATTATATTTGCCATTATTTCACTGAGATACGCGAATTTGTCAGTGTCTGACATTGGACTATTGCTACCGTCTTCCTCAATCTTAACCGCTATCGCGATACTTCCACCGCCATAAGCATGGGTCACAACGTGGGTCCCGTATCTATTAAAGAATCTGCTCCAGTTCCTAACATTTTCAGGTTCCATCAACTTCAGTGGTTGGAGAAGCGTCAACGTGTTGCTGAAGTCGTCACTGAAGTTGGCATTTTGGCTAAGGGCAACTTGGAATGTGTGATAATCGACAGTAGCTGATAAGGTATCCCATGATATTTGGGGCGAAGTGGGACTATCACTATTGGAGTCTGACAATGAAATCAAATTATACCCGGGGTGAGCTAAGAGTGACGAATTATATGATTCTGCGGGAAT
Source organism: Lepidocyrtus cyaneus (assembly GCA_034696785.1). Taxonomy (NCBI): domain Eukaryota; kingdom Metazoa; phylum Arthropoda; class Collembola; order Entomobryomorpha; family Entomobryidae; genus Lepidocyrtus; species Lepidocyrtus cyaneus. The sequence continues at coordinate 9,330 of JAQIWX010000273.1, read as the reverse complement.
AGCATCCTCAGCTAATCCCAACGACTTCATCCTCCCTTCAATAAACTGCTCCCTGTTTGTAAACACCTGAATCTGATTAACTAACTGATTCTCCGGGGCCACCACGTATGCATTCGGAACTGCAAAAAGAATATCACTTGGCTCGCCATTTGACTCGCCAACGTTAAAAATTTGGGATGGAAGAGTCTCATCCCTAATTAGCGAGTAGCCTGAGCCTACCACAAATCCTTTGCCATACTCTGGAACTGTCATGTTGAAAGCGGTTTGGAGCAAAAATAATGAAACTGGGTTAATCGGAATTTCCTGGAATAGTCTGAGAACCTCAGCGTCAGACTGTGGGAGGTCCTCCAGATGCAAAATATTTCTAACAAACAGGCTTCTCTGAAGAATCTGTAACATTTCGGGGTATTTCGTTTTTAGGGAGGGGTCTACCAAGCTGTACGCTTTGTTTAATTCTCCGGAAATGTCTGTATCCGCCATCCGTTTGGTAAATGAGCCTAGAGTCCCAAGATACTTTGTAACTTTTCTGTTGGCCGGATGGAGAAGTTCTTGACGTATCCCGGATATTTTGAAATTATCGGAATTTGAAAAGGCTGTACGAATTATAGCTTCCCCAATGGGATCCCCGTTGTTAACCAGATTGCGCTGCATCTGGTCAAATAAGTTTTTCGGGTAGAACTCCCCATTCGGCAAGCGATAAAACCCGTTAACGCTGGGAAGATGGGCATCATCCGGTTTATTTTCCGCCAGGATTATATGGATTGGACGAGGGAGGGAACTGTACTGTTGGATTACTTCCCGAATATCTTCAACTCGCTGGCTGGGATCGCGGGTGATGTCCTTCTTCACAGACATGTAGTGGGTGAGGACAAAGATAACATTGGTTGACTTCCTGTCAATAATCTTATCCTTGAATAGGTCAATCGTTCGAAGCATTTTGACGAAACTGGAACCCTCCCCTCCGAATCGGTTGTCGGAAAATTTGGCAAATATCAAGACCACATTGGGAAGATTCCTCTTGAGATCTTTGTGGTTGCTCAGTAGCTCGTCCAGAGATGCAAGGAATCGGGCGTCTTCCGCAAGCCCAGTTGTGTCACCGATTCCCGGCGTGTCTATTACGTGGAGAGCTGTATTATTCAGGCCGAGCTCATGGACAGGCACTGGAACGGTGAATTCCAGGATGTCCTTTGTGGTTGACACAAAATCACCGGTTTTGGTAATGTTGGGATGGTCAAACAAGAGATTTACCTAAAAACGAATTTCGTGAATTAAAATTTTTGAAGAAAAGTGCTGGAGGATCCTCACCTAAGTAAATGTTACGATTTGTTATGTTTTTACAGCCGTGGATTTCCCACTTCCTGTCAGCCCCAACAATAAAATGTAAGCGTTTTTTGAACTCCTTTTACTTCGCATCGATTGCAAGGAAGCCAAGAGACCTTTATGGCCTTTCAGTTCTTCCCGCGATAGAAGACTGTTTATTTGTCCCTTTGTTTGGGGGATATTCATTAGTAGTGGATCTGCGAAGAATACATAAATTATTCCAATTAGGTAGATTGTGACTTAAGGATAGAATAAATTCAGTAATAAATTCAACAATGATAACTTACAATTTTGGGCATGGTCTGTAGGTCTGGAGTCCGGGGTGGGCATACTTTCAGAACATGTGCATTGGTACCTTGTAATACCGCCATACTTTGTGAAATCCTTGAGAAAGAATCGAGGTTTATTAGATTAACTTTCTTATTTACATACAATTGATCGTTTTAGGAGTAATATTTACCATTATATGATTATGATTCATAAATCTAACCTCGATGACTTTTGAGGAACTGGACGAAAATTTTTCCGTTCCCGAGCCATGCCTTATGGAAACATCACAGCCATCCCTCAAAATAATTGATTTCACTTCGGAAGCCCATTTTCTTGGAAAGTTGTTCCAGTTTGCCCCAGGTCTCAAGGAAGTAAACAGTGCTTTGCAGTGGGTACAGTCATCATGCAAGTATGCTCGAGCACATTCGCTATGACGTAATTTTTGTTCTTCACAAGTGCATTCCTAGAATAACGGGATTCAATAATAAACCTTCATTGTTAATAAAGTGTCATTCGGCAAGTCTAACTAAGTAATTTTTTCAATAATATTTCGATCACATACCTTCGGGCATTCACAGGCCGCTGACTTGGGATTCGCCAAATGCTCTCCAGTCTTATCCACATCCGCCGAAAATTCATGGGTCGCACCTTTCATATAAGCTTGAGTTGCCAGTGTCAGGAAACAACCGTCCCGAACTCGAAAGGATGTTCCAGTTTCTGAAGCTTGCTTTGGGACATCCTCTTCGGTTTCATTCGACTGTGATGTTTGCTGTTTCTCAGATTGCTTTCTCAGATAATACTGAATATCGGACAGGTCGGAGAACTGCTCATCCGTATTTAGCTGAAGGGAGGGTCCCTTGAAGGAAGGCTTGAAAAATAGCTCCGCACATTGTCTACTTTCATCCAAAGGAGATTGGACATCCCATGAGGCACTGATACTAATTAAGGTGAATAGTGATAGTGATAGAAAGAAAAGCGGAGAATTTGTGTTACCCAACATGTTTGCTACTTGCTTAAGACACCACTTCAGTTAAAATGAGACATGCGCATATCACATTTGATTGCAAGGGTAATATTAAATGTCAAATGGGGAAAATGTCTATTTACTTTTAGCTCGTAACAATTTTCTTAAATTTTTTTAATCAGTTTTGTAAGATATTTATTTCCATGTAGTATACGAGATCAAATGTGGCCAATCCGAAATGATATTATCAACATGAAAAGGTAGCATCTTTTACATGGAAATACGAGTATCGAATGCAAAGTGTAATTTGCTACTCGTATTTCATCGTCAACTGGATTAGATTCTTGGAAATTGCTGAGAGAGATTTGATAACCTCAAGAAAGCAAGTAGAGTATCTATGTATTAGTGAATGATAAGTTTACCCATGTCATAAACACTGGAAATAATAAATGATAATTCTTAGCAAGTTAGCACACAAGTTCTACTGATATAAAAAAAATGCTGTATTGCCATGTTTGTTTGTTATTTGCATGCTATTTGTTCCGTCATCTTAACAATGAGCTTGAGTAGGTATACCTATATGAAAAATTATTCGAATGATCTATGGCTTTCGAATCAACTGGCGATATATAGTTTATCTATCAAATATGGACAAGTTTGTCTTATCTTATCGTGAGTAAAATCTGTAATAATATGTGGCTTATTATCCTTGTCAATAAATTCTCAACACATTTTTATTGTTTTTAATGAGTGTGATAAATTTTGCTTTCATCTTGTGAATCGCATGTTTCACTATCATAGTCACGGATTTATGCATTGAAGAATGAAGAACGAGCATGTTATGTAATGAAACAAAACTTACAAATAGATTTTTTATTGATATTTTGTACAATTAAAATTCACGGAACTGACAAAACGAAACCGCGTAGAACAAACGTATAACTATTTAAAAACGCTACAACTAACTGCAAATTAAGATGATATTTAAGAAAACGTTATTATTTCTTATTTCCTTAATTAAAACTTTACTTCACCTTACCCCATACCCATGAGCATGGGTCCTACAGCGGAAGCGGCTGCCATCGCATTTTGACCTATGGTTGTAACCACCTTACCACCAAAATCCATAATCTGTTCGAAAACCCCTTTCCTATTCATCGCAATCTCGGCATGTCGCTGATTCTCCATGTTTATGAATTGCAACATGGTTTGTTCATTCCTTGACTTGATTTCCTCGAGCATGACCCTCTGCTCCATTTCATTTTTCGCCCTAACCTGCTCCATCTGAAACTTCAATGCGTTTTCCTGTAAAATTCTGTTATATTCTAGTTCCTGCTTTTTAAGCTCCATTTCCTGTCTGTACCGCTCATCTTCCCTTTCTCGTTGCTCTTGTAACTCTCGCTCCTGCTTTATCGAGAGCATTTGCTGTTCAAACCTTTCCTCTTCCAATTGTTGCTTTCTTTGAGAGTCTGCCATGAGGGCTATTAACTGGTCTTGAGTTTGTTTGTTGGATTCAGATATGGCTTTAAACATGTCTGAGAACCTTTGCATGGACTCAAAATCCCCGGATGCTAATCCATCCATACCTTCCAGACTACCTCTGGAATTGGGATTCCCGTCAGAGTTATAAGCTCTCTGCATGGGAATGTAGACCAACGATGCGTTTAATAGATGAGCAGCCGCCTCCTCAATCAAATAAGCTAAATCTCGATTTTCCGTTAGTTCAGTGACAACTTCACTTATCGGAAGTAACTGTAGCCTATTCTTTAACACAACGGGGTCATACTTCAGGGATTCCCTCCATTCATCGATATTTCGAACTTCATCTAGCTCACTGAAATTAGACCAGTAATGTTTGCGGTTTCCTCCAATTTGAGAAAATTCATAGTGGATGCCTGGTGGTGGCACATATGCTGCGTCCTTTCCTATCAGCTCATTAGCCAACTGCTGAATAATATTTGCCATTATTTCACTGAGATATGCGAATTTATCGCTATTCGGCATAGCACTACTGTTATCTTCCTTCCCCTCTTCAATATTAACCGCTATCTTGATACTTCCACCGCCATAAGCATGGGTCACAACGTGGGTGCCATATCTATCAAAGAATCTTCGCCAGTTTCGGACACTTTCAGGTTCCGTAAAGTTTAACGGTTCGAGGAGTGCCAAGGCGTTGCTAAAGTCGTCACTGAAGTTGGCATTTTGGCTAAGGCCGATTTGGAATGTATGATAGTCAACCGTAGCTGTTAAAGTATTCCATTCGAAATGGGGCGAAGCGGGACTATCACTATTGGAGTCTGATAATGAGATCAAATTAAAACCAGGATGAGCATGACCTGATAAGGAAGAATTATATGACTCGACAGGGATGGCATCTTCGGCTAATCCCAATGCCTTCATTCTCCCTTTGATAAACTGATCCCTGTCGGTAAATACTTGAATCTGATTATCTAACTGATTTTGGAGGGCGACGGAATACATCTCAGGAATTGTAAAGAGGATATCACTCGGCTCAAAATTCACATGCTCGGCCTTAAAAAGTTGCGCTGGTAGAGTCTCATCCTTAACCAATGAATAGCCTGATCCTACAACAAATGCCTTGTCATACTCTGGAACCGTCATGTTGAAAGCGGCTTGGAGCAAATATAGTGAAACTGGGTTAATTGGAATTTCTTGAAATAGTTTCAAAATATCGGAAGAAGTCTGTGGGAGGTCTTCCATATGCAAAATATTTCTTACGAATAAGCTCCTCTGAATGATCTGTAACATTTGGGGATACTGGGTTTTTAGGGACGGATCTAGCACACTGTACGCTTTATTTAACTCCGTCGACACGTCGGTATCTGCGACGAGCTTGGTAAAGGAGCTTATAATCCCAAGATATTTTGTAACTTTAGCGTTGGATTTGTGGAGAAGACTGCGGCGCTTTGTAGAGATCTGGAAGTTGTCGGAGTTCGAAAATGCCGTCCGAATAATGGCTTCTCCAATGGGATCTCCAGTGTCCACAAGATTACGCTGCATCTGGTCGAATAAATTCTTTGGGTAAAACTCCCCATTTGGCAAGCGGTAAAATCCGTTAACACTTGGGAGATGGGCAGCATCCGGTTTATTCTCCGCCAGGACTATGTGGATTGGACGGGGGAGGGAGCTGAACTCATGGATTACTTCCCGAATGCTTTGAATACGCTGGCGGGGGTCACGCGTGATTTCCTTCGTTTCGGACATGTAGTGAGTAAGGACAAAGATGACATTTGTGGACTTCCTGTCAATGATCTTATCCTTGAATAGGTCGATAGTCCTCAGCATTCTAACAAAGCTGGAGCCCTCTCCCCGGAATCGGTTGTCGGAAAACTTGGAAAATATCAGGACCACATTGGGAAGATTTCGTTTGAGGTCTTCGTGCTTGCTTAGGAAATCTTCGAGGGAAGCCAGATATCTGGCGTCCTCAGCTAATCCACCGGTGTCACCGATTCCCGGAGTGTCGATCACATGGAGAGCTGTATTATTCAGGCCGAGGGCAGGCACCGGTACTGGAACGGTGAACTCCAGGATGTCTGTTGTGGTTGACACGAAGTCTCCAGTTTTTGTTATGTTCGGGTGGTCGAATATTAGATTTACCTAAAAACCAATTCAATAATAATTAATATAATTCACATTAAAATAACTGCTCTAACATTGGATTGATTAATTGATTAATCATGTGGATTGATTAATTGGTATTATATGTACTTACAGCCGTTGACTTTCCACTTCCTGTCAGCCCCAACAATAAAATGTAAGCGTTTTTAGAACTCCTCTTCTTCCTTACTGACTGCAAAGATGCTATAAGACCCTTATGACCTTTAAGTTCTTGTCTGCTCAGTAACGAGTTTATTCCACCTTTCGTTCTAGGGATGTCAACTAATCGTGGATCTAGAAAGAAAGCGATAACGAGAGAGAAATTTTTTTATATCATTCAGGATGAAAGCAGCATATACTGTTCTTAGAATTGAAAGGGTGAAATGCTCGACGCGTCGGGCGCAGCTGTTTTGGGTGTATAGGGGGTTGTGCTAGCCGCCAGAACTAGGATTTTCATGATGATTATCCGGCAAGTTCTGCTTTATATCCCCCCCCATACACTCAAAACAGCTGCGCCCGACGCGTTGAGCATTCCAACCTTTCAGTTCTAACAACAGTAATGAACTCAATTTATTTGTTCAATAAAAACTTACAATTTTCATTGTAAATTTCGGGTTCTTGCTCTGTCGAAGGTCCTTCCGCAGAGCAAGTGCATTGGTACTTCGTGATACCTTCGTATTCGGACATATTCTAAAAATGAAGAATATAGGTGAATTGTAGGTCACTTAATGATGAATAAAAATGAGTTATGCAGATTCTAAAATGAAGTGATGTGAACAAAACTAAAAATTACCTGAATTATTTTTGAGGTGCTTGACGAAAACTTTTGCGTTCCGGACCCATGCCTTATGGAAACATCACAGCCATCTCTCAAAATAATCGATTTCACTTCGGAAGCCCATTTTTCTGGAAAGTTGTTCCAGCTTGCCCCAGGCTTCAGGCTAGTAAACAGTGCTTTGCAGTTGGTACAGTCATCATGCAAGTATGCCCGGCCGCATTCGCTACGACGAAGTTTGTTATCCTCACAAGTACATTCCTTCAAGATAAGCATATTATGCATAATTAGTTAATTACCAATGTAATCATAGAAAATTTTTTTTTGTTTCTAATCCTTTCAAATGCATACCTTCGGGCATTCACAAGAGGCCGACTTGGGAATCAGCAAATGCTCCGGTGTCTTATCCACATCTGCGGAAAATTCATGCTTCTCCCCTTTCATATACGCCTCCGACGCCAAGGTCAAGGTACAGCCATCACGAACCCGGAAGGAAACCCCAGTCTCCTCCTCAGGTCCCGTTGGGTCCTCCTCATCCTCTTGATTCTGTTGCTCCGCTTCTACGTGCTGTTTCTCAGTTTGCTTTTTCATGTAATAGTGAATATCAGACAAGTCGGAGAGCTGCTCATCAGTACTCAATGGAAGTGCTGGTCCTCCAAAAGCAGGCTTGAAAAATAGCTGGGCACATTGTCGACTTTGGTCCAGCGGAGATTGGACATCCCAAGCCGTGCTAATACTGATCCTCAGACTAATTATTAAAAACAAACTCGGAAAGTTGATGCTGGCAAACATGACTGGTTATTTTATTCCCAGAGGAAGCAACCTAACTAGTGGGATACTTAAATCAAATTAAATCTGCATTGGAAACCGACACTGCTGCTCATCAATTCATTTATAGTGCATGGAATCTTCATATATCATACCGTACCGTGTATCAGACAAGGGTCAAGTTAAAACGGGGAAATAAAGTGAATGTAACTGTTAGTCCGTAAGAAGTTAGGAAAATTATGTTTACCCAATTGAAGATCAAAAGATGTTTCCAAACATTCGTTTAAAGTGGGTCGGGTTCGAGTCTCTTATGAAGTCGTATACAATTGCCCATTTGCTCATCCTCTCCATAATTCTGGGTGGTTGATCTCTTCATTACTTGAAAAATCTCAAATCTCTATACTTGGTAGAGACCGGAGGACGAGCCGCGGTTTGCAATTTCAGCTTAATCAGTCTTTCTGCGTAGACCAAGACCAGTTTCGTGGAAAATGGTGGGACAGGTTGTGAGATACTTCCATAATGGATGATGTTTATGTTTTAGAGTTGTTTAGCACCCTGAACATTTTTTCAGGAGGAAAGTGAACTCGTGACTTGCGTTATAGTTCAGTAAGTTCTTATCTTTGTCACTGGCTTATCAATCAACATTGGAGCTTACGATGAAAGAAAAAATATTGAGTGGGCGGCTTATCATCATTTACCACCTTTATCTCAACTTAATCGTCAAATAAGACGTTACTATCTGCAGCTCGTGTTGTTGTTTCAAGGTGAGCCGCAATTTAAAAACTTGATCCAGCCCAGACAACTACCAACATACTTTAAATGCAATTTTTAAACCCTTTGTTTGGAGTTAACTGATCGACAAGAAACGACACAAGACACAACACATAGCCAATGGCCAACAATCTGATCTGATCTGAAACAATGAATAACGCTCAGCTATGAATTATATTTCTCGTTCCAAATGGCACATTATAAATCAAATTCTCACATTGCCCCGCCATCATATTCGTGAGGTAAAATATGACAGATGAGAAAATCTTTCTACAGGGAAAAACATGCAAATCAGAAGAAGATTTGAAAATCTAATGAAGAAAAATATGCAAATCAAACGCCAAATAAGTTTCGTAAAATAATATCGAAGAGGAAAAGGCAATTCGAACAGAAGCTTAAGCTTGGAAAACCAGAAGAACAGAGAAGCAAACTATGCAAATTAAAATCAAGTTTTTAATTTGAAGAAGAACAAAGAAGAAGATAAAGAATTATGCAAATCTAACTGTTTTGAAGTTTTGAAAATCAAAGAAAATGAAAAATTCCATTTTCCCTGTGCCAAATTCAGTCCAATTTTTCACATCATCCGAGTCAAGTTCATTCCTGTTCTTCTCCCGAGCAAGCTGGCAAAACCGCGAACAAAGCGTAATTTAGTTCAAATGTGAGCCAGCACATTCTAGCGGCTAGCAACACTACTTGATAGATAGGAAACTGAACGATTCTATATTGGTAAAATATGCATATTTCCCTGAGATATATACTGCCCTGCCATCATAATAAGAAAAGGCAATGTGTATCGGGGTACGTAAATGACAGACAGTGCTATACTCTGTTCTTTCTGCGTTGT